>VOPJ01012271.1:0-284555 GCA_014673585.1 Semibalanus balanoides
CAATCTCGGGCCAGGTCACAGCGTCTATCTGCCGGAGAGGGGCGGCCCGACACGACACGGTACCCTGGTCCTTTCGACTGACGGCTCCCACGGGTGACGTGCTCCAGAGGCAATCTGGCTCGCTTTCAGGCCCGGCCGACACACAGCCGGCAAACGACGGCTGCGGGACCGGGACCGGCACGAGTTGGGTCCAGCCGAGTACAGATGGCAACAGCCGGGACCAGTCAGAACTAACCGGGACCAGCCCGGTTCATGGCAATGGCCAGGATCGGGGAGCTCTCTGTGCGCGGCTCGCTGAGAGCTCAGCCCATGTTGGGGCTGGTAAATTGTGTATAGCTATTGGTGGTGTCAATCGGTAACAAAGTGTTGGGGCTGTGTTGGGGCTCTGTGATGGGGGCTCTGTGACCCATGTTGGGGCTCTGTGATATTTTGTATAGAGCTATACAAAATAAGTCGGTCGGCTAAGAGCTCTCTTAGCCGACCAGGGAGCGCGTCCATTCTCTATTCAGTCACCGAGTGAGCCTCCTCTAACCGGGGCACCGATCCGGCGCTGACGAGCTGCTCTCAGGCCCATCTGGCCGGCAGCTTTCAGTCGGTCCCCGGGGATGGCCATACTCAGTCCCGGCCCGCGGCCCGGCTCCAAACTGTGCCGCACATCTCCCCGACTCACTCCAGGCCATGATGTGTGCCGACAGACTGCCGGAAATAACACCCAGTGGCCAGCGCGCTATCCGGATACCGCACGGGGACGACCACGTGAAACGCGTGACAGAATAACGCGCGTCATTCGAGACACGGAGACGGAACAATGGTGCATCAATATTAGTCATAATTTTATATGATCAATGTTATCCATTTTCGGCATGCGATACTGAACACATCGGACTGGCGCCAAGCGACTGACTGACTGGCGACTGACTGGCGCCAAGCGAGGAGGGCCGCCACAAGCATGCATGCGAGGGGAAGCTCTTCCTAATTGCATCTAGCCGACGCACGCCATTGCTTGCTAGCGGTCGGCGACTCCGGCGTTTCGTTATACTGAGCGAGTCCTAATGTTTGTTTGTTTGTTTATTGGGGTTTTCGGGCGCGCCGACAACTAAGGTCAATTTGCGCCCATAACATTCAAGTTACATATTCATCGAGAAGAGAATATCACTAGGAAGTCAATACCAGCGAGTCCTAATGACAGAGCCAATATGATGCGGAAGAATGAGGATACCGCTTTTTAACTAATATCAACATACCCTTATCATCTCAAAACACGCAGCTGCAGCTGTGTTGCACTCAATCCCACCCATTATTTCCGAACAGCTGCAGCGGGCTGTTAAAGGCTCACCTTCAGAAGACACCCTGTCGGCTGAACTAAGTGGATTTCCCGCACTGAGCTCACCTTCTTCATGTGCTGAAACTCGGAGAAGGTCATCTGGTGGGCCGCAGTTTTGGTCCTCATGTTGCCGCGGAGCGAGCCCTCTCACTCGCCGCAGCGGGGGCGCATTGGAAATTGGCCCGGCCGCTTTACGGACTCGGCCGCCCCGGGAGGGCCCGCCGGCGAAATGGAGCGAGCCGGGGCGCCCGCTCAGAGCCGCAGGACGCCCACAGTCACGGGGCGCCGCCCAGGTCACACGAGTCCCATGGAAGGTCACCGTGTCCGCGCAGGTTCGGATCAGATACTGCGCAGAGCGTTCGAGTTGAGCCCGGTGCCTCAGACCAGGTCTACGTGAGGCACGCGCGACGGGAGACGCGGGGGTAATATAGGTCAGACCGGGGTCAGACGCATGGTTGGCTGAAGGGGGTAATCTAGGTCAGACCGGGGTCAGACGCATGGCTGGCTGAAGGGGGTAATCTAGAGGTCAGACCGGGGTCAGACGCATGGTTGGCTGAAGGGGGTAATCTAGGATCAGACCGGGGTCAGACGCATGACTGGCTGTTTCAATGTTTCACATTCGTCACCATTTCCGCTATCTTCAAAACGCCTCCGCCTTCCCTACAATGTGGCCTTCTTTATAGCCTTCTAAATTCCCAGTACTTCACCAGCGCTCCCAAAATACTCATAATTGTCATTTATTTTCCTGGTCGCCGTTATAGGACACAAGGCGAGTGATGGATCATCTCATTACAAAGAACATCATTTAATTGAGAAAATTGGACAAGAACTATCATCAAGACCATCGTCATCCTCAGAAACCCAAATAACTGTGTTACGACGGATAAATCTTACGCGATCCAGACCTGAGATCAGCAATGAAATATATATATTATATATATATATATATATGAAATATATTATAGGCATAAATAATCCAAAACAAATAACTAGTAAGAAGGAAAGCTACGCTGGATAACTATAATTAGTCATCACAGTTGGAAGCGGAGCAACCTTCCCATAAATGTTTAATACACCGTCCTCCCATTGAGAAGTGGCCAGTGCCGGCGGCAGGACATTTCTAAAGAAACAGCAATGTCCGACCCGCCGCGGGCGGCTGATGGAAACAGCCACTTACAAACTTCCCCGAACCGCTGTCACTGGGCAATACTGGCGGCCGTGCTCAGGGACGTCCTGCGCCGCCGCCGCATGTGACACTGGTGACGGCAGGGTGACACCTCGGCCGTGTCCGCTGTCCAGTGTCACCCCTCCCCGACCTCCCGGTCAGATGTACTGCTGCTGGAGTGCCCCGCTCAGGTCTCAGGATCGTGACGCGGGCGCGGCTACCTTCACGTCACACCACCGTTTTGCAGCAGCTGCAGTCAGAGCTGAGGCATTCATCATATACAATATACATTGCTAAATGCTAGGTATATGTGTGTCAACAACGTGAGTAAACATCATAAATATACAACAGCGTGTGTCTCTCATCGAAAATATTGCCTTGCATGTGCTATTGACTGCAGTGCCCACCGTTAACGCCCACACGGCCACCGTCAGCACCACAAACGGAGGCGGCTGATTACCCGACTCAGACCGCGCGGTATCGCCTGCGACGCCTGACAATGGGCGGGCAGGTATGGAGCTTAACTACCGGCATTGTTTATCGAGCCATCTGAATTCCATAGACAGACGCGAGCCTCGAGGTGACGTGGAAGTAGGCCTCGTCTTCCTCGCGTTCGGTAAAACCGCGAAAAATACTCGGTTCTGAACAGATGGCAGAACCGGAATGTCAAAGTGCAGCAGACGGTGGTACGGCAGCGGACCGTACAGGCGCTGAGGCTGCACCAGCAATGCCACGGACCAATCCAATGAAGTGAAACATAAATGGCGCAAAACATATTATATATATATATATATATATTATATATATATATATAGTAATATATATATTATATATATATAGGGATTTTTGGGAAAAAAAGAAAAAACCACGCTGCTGCTATAAGTAGGGACTAGGTGTATGGCTTAATGTATGGCCAAAGGTAAAACAAGTCGACTGTAATCAACATTTAGCAAAGAGAGACTACGACACGGGCTCACGGCCACCATTCACAATACATTGGGGGCTGGGCGATGTATACAGGATTGCCAAATCAAACTCGAATTTCTCTGTGATCGACCTCAGTGGTGTTTTAAACTAGTTAATAACCATACCCATAATTCAATGCCAAAGGCACGCAAAAATGGCTGATCTCAACATCAAATATTATGATAAGGTGGGACATGTGTCCTTTAAGGGGGAGAGGGTACGTTAGGCAGTCAAAAGCCGATTATTTCCATCCAACGCCCATATGAAAAAGAAGAGAAGGAGAAGAATAGGCGTAATGTTAAATTTGAGATGAGGATGATGATTGGGTTTTTAGGGCGCCCCCAACTGTAAAGTTATGTTGGCTTTTTAGTAATTTGAGAATATTAGCGGCCGCGGCCCTGTTTTGCCGTTGGTTCGGGGGGACGCCATCCACGCCCCCCCTCGCCCCCCGCTTCCGACGCCCATGTATGTATCTAGCAGAAGCGTCGATGGTCAGTAGCAGCCAAAGCGGCCGAGCTGACAAATCGTTGACAAATTCGGTACCAGCAGACAGTTAACCACTACCTTTCAGCACACAGCCATCACTCCACCCCTGTCGCCGTCCTGCCATCCATGTCGGCCAACACATCACCGCCGTTTCAGCCGGCCGACCCGCACCAGTCCACCACATACGGCCACGACACAGTCCACTGCCGCCGGCGGGAGCGGCGCTAAAAACCGGGCCCGACGGCCGCGCCGGTCCACCGGGTCACGCCGCCGGCAGCGGCACGAGGCCCGGGGGACGACTGTGGCGCGGCAGCGACAAACACCACCGGCTCCCGACCGGCACCGAACGTCCACTAATTGAATTCCGCCACCCGCGGGGCCGCTGGCTGGCGGGGTGAAGGCACGGCGGGATAGGGCTGGAGCTCCGGGGCCCGGCAGGTAGGATCGATTGTGAAGATAGGCTGACGATGGCAAGGCGTCAACCCCCAACACTGACATCTTTACAGCCGGTACCCTGATCGAGCCTCGTACGTCGGTCTGGTCCGTAACCAGGGAAGACCCGCGTCAACACACGCCGAGGCCGCAGAGAAAAGGACAACCTCGTCTCCCGGGAGACCGTAGCTCGCAGAGCCGCAGAATGTGAGGCTCCGCGGGGCGTGACTGACGGTAATAGCACCAGGGACTCTGAAGGGACGGCCGAGCAGGACTGGTGTCTGTGACAATTGTCTGCTGGCCAAACAGAGCGAAGCACACAGCAGCAGCTGCATTCGTAATGCAGCTCTGGGGTCTTGCGCCGCACTCCCGGGAAATCTTGGGTCATTTTATCCGACCAGCCATACGCCAAATTTGAGTTTGAAGATCCACTTACACTTATACACTTCAAGAGGCTCAAGCAATCGTGTAAGGCGGAGATCAAATCACCTTTAGCCATCGGATTAAGCTCGAACAATTCCAATTGAGACACCAGATGAATACAGATGACCAAACACAAGGAACCAATACGCCAGAGTGTGCTCCGCCTTTTCAAAGCTCTACGTAGGTGCAGAATAACAAGTGTTTCTTCTAAAACGGGGTAAACAAGCTCGAGCTAAGTAGTTTACAACGTTTTTTGCTTTCGGAAGATCCGCACAGCGATCTAAATAGCACGCAAGTGTGGTCGTGCGTTATTCCCACATAAGTGAAGCCATCCGGCTGTGGTAATCACCAAGACATAAAGCGCATGACCAAAGACCAAAAAGGATGTCTAAGTTGCAAAATTAACATAACTTCATAGCATCATCACCAACTCCGGCAAATCAATGTCATCTTAACTTACACAACTGTTTAAGTCAGGGAGTTATCTAACGCATAGTTCCGAAAAAGCTTGGTGCCAGGCGCCAGCCACACGCCACTGTGCTGCTATAGACCAACATCGCCGCTGTATAGACCAGCCGGTAGCATGACAAACGACTAACGACCAATGAGCAGAGTCAGACGCCCTAATGACGTCACGTCTCTGGAGCACCGATGACGACATCCGCTGCGCCGCTCCCTCAGTCCGCCGGCTTGTAACGAGGAGAAGCGAGCTGCTGTCACTGCCAATATCCGGCGGCTGGCCCGCCTCCCGATCACGGTGAGGCTGCCGCGGCGGCTGACCTGCCGACCCGCCGCCTGACCCGGTACTGTGTCCGCAACACACGCACACCGGACACTCGGACAGGTCACTGTCCGGACAGGTCACTGGCCGGACAGGTCATTGGCCGGACAGGTCACTGCCCGAGTGTCCGGCCGCCTCTGGACACACACTTCAGCTGCCAGGCCAGCCAGCGCGCCTGCCGGCCGCCGCGTCGGTCCGCACGTCTCGCCCGTCGTGAGCGACGCGACGTACCGCCCACAGCGATAAACGACAGACGGCCGGCGGCGGTTCATCGTGTCGGCCGGCCGGGCGCACCTGGCACCTCGGCCGGCCGCCGCTGATCGTAGATCGTGCCGGCCGACAGCGGCATCCATCGTCGCGGCGACTCGGCGGCTCACCGGGGCGGCGGCGGCCCTACCGGCGGCACAGCGGCCCAGCGGCCCAGCACGGCCCAGCACGGCCCAGCACGGCCCAGCACGGCCCAGCACGGCCCGCTACCGCCCATCGGTGTCGGCCCGTTTGTCGAGTGGATGGCGGGAACGTCGTGACCGCACTGCCGATGGACCGGATGACAGAGCAATGGACGAGCATCGGGTGGATTCCATTTAATTCAACGCTCCGTCTCTCAGTGAGATTGGGATCGAGCACCTGCCCGGTGTCGATTCCGGGAAGACCAGCAGCGTGATAGTGTGCGCTAGTCTTGTCCGTCCTGACAAGACGACCCGTATAAGGGAATTCTGCACTAGAAATCATCCGTTGCGATTTAAATTTAGCGTTTCGAGATCGTCAGGCGGACTGTTTCGAGACATCGTTATGACTAACAGCAGCCATGGTACCGCAGGTCCTGCGAGCGCTATCGTGATAGCGCCTGAGGAGCCATTTCCAGTCAGGCGCGGATGCCGATTTGGAGATGTGACACACTGAAGAGACGGCCATATATTTGGCCAGTCACGAGACGATTTATGGCCAGCGTGATTTGTGGCTCCGTATGGCGCCTGCTGGAGTCTTAAACAAAATTGTCAGCTACCACAAACCGGTTGAAGACCACTCAGAATCAACCGAACGAGTTTACGTATAACTGGGTCAAACTCAAACGAATAGCGTACACTTATTCTAAATAATGTTGCTATGACACAAGACGGAAAAGGCGACGGATCACAATTGTGATCATTAAAAAGGCCTCCCATGAACTAAAACAAATATTTTATTACCATTGATTTCGTCACCACGCAATCAGATGTTAATCCAGGTATAATGCATTTTTTCTTCACAATATTGAGCTACAAAACGGGACAAATCTTCAGGTAAAGGAAATTGAATACGATAAGAATAACCCTTGGATAATCTGATCATCGTCGAGCGATAACGTCTTGAAAATACACAAGACAATAAGACATAGACAGCAAAAAAAACACACACACAATAATAGCGGGTATCAACGGGCGAAGATGGCTGTTTCCGAATTCATTGGCCTGCTGACAGCATAAAAGGCTCGGTGTCGCTGGGCGGGGAGGAGGAAGAGGGACCTTTGGCGGCCGTATCAGCGCATCACGGACCAGCGCGCCGCTGACGGAGAGCTGACATCAGCAGCAGGCCGCTATCTTCGGCAGGTCACCGGGCGATGGGTGTGTGGGCGGCGGGTGTGTGTGGGCGGTGTGGGTGGTGTGGGTGTTGATACTGGTGGAGTATGGGTCGGGCTGACCACCGGGACCCGCTGGCCGGCCGATCGACCCTCGTCCCCAGAGAACCCTGCCAAGTGCCACCGCCGCGGCCGACACAGATGGGTAAATAAACGCCGGCCCTGCCGCCGGGCCGCCTCCAAATCAGGATAACCAGCTGCCGCGCCTCCGTCGCCCGTCGAGAAAATGATAACTTATCGCTTTCGGATGGCCGATTTATCGTGCCGGCGCATCGTGCGTCTCTCCTCTCTCGGGTGCAGCAGCCGTCCCGCAGTAACCAACAGGCGCGATGGTAAACAGATCCCCGCTTATCTCTACCAGAGGCGGCGGGGTGAAAGGCGGTGGCGGCGGTGGCGGCGGCGGTGGGCCGTAGTGACGGGTTCGGCGTCGTCTTCAGATCAGACGGGTGGCAGCAGCAGTGATGTATGTCATCCATCGCGGAACCACCACCACATCCATCCGTGGGGAGACCGGCAGCAGCCCTGCTTAGACGGAGAGCGAGGAGCCCCAGCCGGCCGGTCTGCCCCCGACACGTGGCAACAGACGGCCGCATCCCCTGATCAGACGGAGAGCGAGGAGCCCCAGCCCGCCGGTCTGCCCCCGACACGTGGCAACAGACGGGGAGACCGGTAGCATCCCCTGTTCAGACGGAGAGGAGGGAGCTCCCTCCAGCCGGCCGGTCTGCCCCCGACACGTGGCAACAGACGCAATCAGAGTGGCGCTGCTCCGCGCTGAAGGGAAGGGGACACAGGCCGTAATGGTGAGCAGCGGGGCTACCTTTCCATGATGACCACCGCCGGGCGTCACAGCGGGAGCCAATCGCCGCGACAATTAATCAGAGTCCCCATCAAACCGGGCACCGGAGGATCACTGATGACCGGGGAAGGAAGCGCGGCCGGGCCGGAGCCGCCGGCCAACTCAATCCAGGCCGCCTTTGTGGCTGGGTACGGGGAGGAGGCACCTCATCAAGCCACCATCGGCGCACAACACAACAAAACACCATCCAATCGGTCAGCACGGAGGAGAGCAGAAGTCGGTCGGCCGCACACACAAAGGCAGAACGAGAATGAGGGACTGAGAGTTCAGTCAGTCAGTCAGTCAGTCACCAAAGAACGGTCGATGTTGATAATTAAAACATGTTCTCCCACAAAGTCGAGTTTTACACTTGTGTATGATGAACAAGTTCGAAAACACGAGTCCACTAACTTCCGGACAAAGCAGAGTTTGGGCCGGTTAGTCAATATTCATTCCCCGACTTCACAGACGGAAGCTGTGAGCCGACAACAAATCCGGCAGCTCGGCGCACAGACTGGCTTCCATCAGTGACCACGACCCCAGTGTGCCGGCCGCCGAGCGAACGTCCGAGGGAGGCCAGATTTCCTGCCACAGACCCGCCCGGCAGACGTCGGCCGGACCAGACATCCCCAGGGAGGCAGGACAGATTCCCGGGACGGCCGCGGGTCTCTGGCCGCCACCGTAGACAGACAGGAGCGGTCCGGCTTCCCAGCAGACGGGCGCGGTGGCGTGTCAGTCCGACTAGCCGTGGCAGCCTCCTCTCCGCCTTCCGCGACCTCTCCTGTCGACTCGGTAACAAATGGACGCCACTTCTGACGCGGCGCCGCCCTCCGCAGCAGATCCGTTTCAGACTGCCGCCACAAAAGTCGGAGTGGCCAACAAGGCAGGGCTGATGGGCGAACAAGGCAGACCTGATCGCGGAACAATGGACCACCGGTGCTCCAGAGCTCTGGGGCCGGGTCTCGGCCCGGCTGAGCCGCCTCTCGGTCCAGATCCGAGAGATCGGCGACAAAGGGACAGGAGGCGACCGACCGGCGAGAGCCGAGGATTAAAAATCGACCACAACTTGATACATACTAGAAGCAACTTCAGAAATCATGCTCTTTAGAAAGCCTTCGGACCAGTGGTCCCGGAAACTTTCGAAAGACACTTCTTATTCCTTTTTTTGTGTAAGAAAAATTGCCAACTTCCCGCAGTCATGTCTCAGGTTTCTGATGATTTTCCCGTTGACCGGTTGATGGGCGGTCGGCGACAGGCCGTGAATAGCACAGGGTCGAGCCTGTGCGTCCGGGGCCCGGCCGCCGCGGAGAGGAGCAGCGCGCTGGCCACCACACTCCGGCGACAGCGGCGTTAATGGCCCCTGCCACTCACAGCCGGCAGGCCGGCTCCGGCACACCCGCGCCGTCCGACCACCACAAATACCGCGCTCACAGAGCTGCAGCAGCTCACAGCAGCTGCAGCAGCGATCCCCAGCGGCCAGATAGCCAGATAGCCAGATAGCGGCCGGATATCAGCGGCCAGAGCTCACCAGTCACCAGCCGGGATGGGACAGAGATCAATCTCAGAGATCAGGTCAGCCGGAGAGCTGCCGGCCGGTGATGCGGGCGGCCGGCTCCAGTGAGGGTCAGAGCGGCGGCAGCGCTGCCAGGCAGGCACGGCCACTCGGCCGGCGGTATCGGTCGTGATGCTCGACACCAGACATGTTCCATTCCCCCAGGCGTTTTGGCCTTTAAATGAGTATTGTGGCGATGGGTGATATGCTATAGCACTTCCGCACATTCCAAACTATTGCGTCGTGCTTACTTTTTCCATGTGCAAGTTTTTTCGTCAATCGAAGTATCAGAACACCGCGAAAATGGCCCAAGATCCTTCGGGATCATGGATCCGAGGTTCAGTGATCCCAAGTGGATCTCATGCTATTTTCTAACGTTTTTGATAGCCAAACAAACCAAACAGGCCCAGACAATAAAGAGGGATCCGGACGCTAGAAGGTACAACGCATATTAGTGCTGTGTTGCTGTTATCCTTGTCAGAACCTTGATTCCAAATTTGAGGCTTCTGGAATCCGAGCACATGTCTGCTCGACACAGTCCGCGACAGACGCCGCCGGCCACTACACCCGCCCACCGCCGCAGTGGCCGGCTCGGCTCGGCCACCCAGGACATTAATGCCGCCGGCCCTTTACCCGATGAGCACACTAGCCGCCCCAGTGGCCGGGTCGGCACCATGGTCTTTGGGGACGGGGAGGCCAGCCGGCATCGGAAATCGATCCCACCAATCTGCCGGCGGAAACATTCATCCCTTTCAAAACATCCCAGGTGATGCAACAAAACGAGCCGGCCCTCGTTGGGAATATACTGCTATTGGAGGGTTTCGGCGTATAGCCTCTGGGGTCCCCAGCGCCCAACTTAGGTCTCCGGGAATATGAGATAAGGCGCGGCACTCTGCAGTATGTCCCGGATGAGCCGTGGCTAGTCTAGTCGAGTCGCGCGGTCATCGACACCGTGTCCGTGGCTGCTGCCGGCCGTGATGCCGTCACGTCCCTTCTCAGATGAGAACAGTGAACCGACGGGGGTCCCTGTGGTCATCCACCGGTCACGACACGGTGACGCCGCCTCACATCCGTGACGGCTGAAGGCTGCCGGCGTGACGGAGTCCGCAGCGGCCGTCAAGAGCGCCGGCCAGTCAGCAGCCACGGCGGGACGCCACAGCACCAGCCGGTCCACCGCAGAGGGAGTTCACAGTAGCGGCGGCGTCAGTCCCGCCCTTGACACTGGACAGCACCTCCTCACCTCGACGGACACGACACGACACTGCACCGTGACCAACCACAGGACAAGGCGAGGGGCCGTCACAGGCAGCGGCACTGTGCCGGTGGTCGGACCAACAGACAGCCCGCAGCTGTCCCGCACCGAACAGGTCACATATATACGCAGTATGCACACATCCGGCGGAACAGAGCCGCAGCCGGCCGCACTGGACACAGGACGCCAGGCCCAGTCACAGCACAGAGGCAGCTGGTGACGGAACCTGACGTCATCGCCACCCCAGCCGAGCCGACAGTCGTTTGACCGGAGCAAGACGGCGGTCTGTTCAGTCACGTGTCGTCCGTGAGCCGCACTCTCGAGCCCATCTCAGGCGGCCGCCAGGCACCAGGAACACATTGCAGACGGCTCCCAAATACCTGGAGCACACCTCAGACAGCCGCTAGGCACCTGGAGCCCATCTCAGACGGCCGCTCCCCAGCACGGGCCCGACACAATGTCCTGTTCTCTGATCCCACCGACTCTGTGCTGAATGTTGAGCAGACAGAACGCTGCCAGCCGGACCACCAGCCGCCAACGCTGACCGACATAGCCAGGGTGGCGGGTCTCCCGGTCTCTGGACGGTTATTGTTTCAAAACAGTGGCAGGAGAAGGCGGCAAGACAATGGTTTTCTCTTGACTTCCGCCCTCAGAAAGTCAGCCTGAGACAACACTGCACAGCATCAGGATTCGACTGTTTGACATAACATAAAGCAGTTCCTCGTGTTCGATTTTCAGCCCTGTCACACAAAGCGAGCACTTCTCAAACAAAACTATGACAAGCAAGACTCGGAATAAAAACGTCCCACCGACATCGGTCACACTGTAAATATTGCCAGGCCGTCGCCAGCGGCCACGAGGTGGCGTTTTTGCCCCTGGTCAGCCGTTTCCAGCCAGCCTGCCCTGTCGTCTGCAGCCTGCCATCAGTCGGTCCTCCCGCGGGGACAGCGGTCCGGTCCGCCGGGCGGCCACAATATCCGTCACAGAGATGCGTTATCGTCCTGGCGTTATTGCATGCCGACCACTGCACGGCACTGACGCAAAGGACAGCCAGTCAGCATCCGTCAGGCACACGTCAGCACTGCGGTGCCTGACGCTGCATGCAGCGTACATCACTCGAGTGATGTCGGGTCTCAGCCCTCCGCGCCGACGCCGGTGATGTGGTGACGTCAGCTAGCCACGGCCAGCACTGGTCGCCGTAGCCGAGGAGCGGTAACGCCTCAGGCCGCAGGTCACGGTCAATGTAAGCCAATGTCCGATGTGACATTTACATCTCACCGGTGTGATCAGCAACCGCAGGGACCAAGGTCCAAGGGATTGATCCACGATACGAAGCTGATCCCGCCTGCAGTATTTAGTATCATCATCATCATCATCATCATCATCAAAGGTACGGCGTGACGAATGCACACCTCTTCACGCCACCGTACCTCTACCCCGGGTCACACAAGGTGACCCCACCCATTGCCGGCCGGAGCGGCACCCTCGCTCAGCAGCGGGAAGGCCGGCCCGTCTCTCCACGGCCGCCGGACGGCATCAGGCGACACGGACAAATGGTGCCGAGCGCCGCTCTCAAACCGCAGCGCAGCGCCGCCGCTCAGTAGACGCTGCTGGCTGGGACTGGTGAGTGGTGACTGATGGTACCGGCTGCGGCAGCGGCGGCAAACGGCACGCTGAAGCGGCAAACGGCACGGCAGGGAGGCAGCTGAGGCGGCAAACGTGGCGGCAGAGAGGCAGCTGAGACGGCAAACGTGACGCTGGAGAGACAGCTGAGGCGGCAAACGTGGCGGCAGGGAGGCAGCTGAGACGGCAAACGTGACGGTAGGCTGCCTGAAGCAGTAACCGTGGTGGCCAGCAGACAGGCCGAGAACTGAAGGTATTCAGCATCCACAGCAGCGTGGAGCTGCTCCGTTGTGGAGGAGGTACAACCCGGCCGCGGGATGGCAGTGTAGCGTAGCTGAATTGAGCCTGTAACTTCCAGTGCGTTGATCGCTATATTTGAGCCGTTCGTTATAGTTCTGTCTGAATGCGTACTTGTAACAGGAACCAGGCCTGAAGGCCATTCATTATCGACATCTACCCTCTTTGGAGCCTTCAAGGACCATCTAGGAAGCAAGTTGAGCGAAGCCCAAAGCTGAGCTGAACTGAGCTGAATACTGAGATGATTGGTGGATAAAGGACGCCAAAACGAGAGCGGAACCTTTCTATTCACATGTCGTTTGATGGAGTAACAGCACACTGAACTATTTCCCTTCCCGTTACTTTCCGCCCAGACTGCGACCTCCCACATCGCACAGACCTCAAAACGGTCTCACCAAATACGGGGGGGGGGGGCGACCGCCAGCCGCCAATATTCGCCAGCACCTGCTCAGTGCTCAGAGGGCCCACGGCGAGAAAATCTCCATACGAAACTCATATATCTGATTAGTGGATCTCACGGGCGCCACTCAGTGTCGACACAATCCAATTTATGTCGACTTGCGATGGCTCACATTCGATTATCGCTAACAGGCCAGTCCGGAGGGTTTGCTGAGTCTCCAGGGACGGAAGAGCCTGAGTAGTTAGCCGGTGCATGCAACTGAGATCATGGTCAGGAGGCATGCACCCTCGGGAAATTGTCTTAAGTAGTATGAGTCACCTAATTGGATGTGTTGTAGACTGTAGTGGGCGAATGGTGAGACCGAAGCCCAAATAAATCGCTCGAACCCAGTGGTGGAACTTTACTAAATCGGTCGGGGGGGGCTGAAATCGGTCGGGGGGGGGGCTAATGTTAATTTGATATATTTTAACTCCATTCTTACCATGCAACGCCATAGGCTTACTGATATATTTGAAATAATTGGGGGGGATTCGGGCCCTCCCCAAGAGATATAAAGTTCCACCCCTACTCGAACCTTGGTGATATCACAAGTTACTGGACAGTGGATAAACTTTGGTGAAGCTTGGTCTCGTACCAAAATCTCCTCAAAGAAAACGAATTATAAACTTTCCGCTTTTCAATATACGTATAATCTTCCACAGGAAACCTCCATCAAATAGCCAAACGTCAAGCCCTGATGCTGAGTTGGGGCTTAGGGACACCACTGCTGCTATGGTTATATAGCGCCACACGCGTGACGTCACTACTTCAAGGTCATCACTGTTAGTTATACCATAGTAACTGTATTTAATTTATGCCATTTTGTATACTTATGTAATAACTCAGCCCGAGACCACAAATCTGATATATGTATATCTCTGACCGACTAGCTAGGACGGTCATGTCGTCGTCGCCATTCACATTCAATAGGGAGATAATATTCAGTAACAGATCTGCAGCCAAATTAGCATTGGAAATGGTTGCACAATGCAGACCTTATCAGAATACAATAACCATAAACTTTGCATTATCATAGGCTAAGCTCGAAACAGTTATGATGCTGTAACACAAAGTGAAGGAAGTCTGCCTTATTAATGCAGATAGCGAGCTCCCAGTCTGATGCTATCGCACCTCACTGGGACCACCCGCCG
This sequence comes from Semibalanus balanoides, assembly GCA_014673585.1. Taxonomy (NCBI): domain Eukaryota; kingdom Metazoa; phylum Arthropoda; class Thecostraca; order Balanomorpha; family Balanidae; genus Semibalanus; species Semibalanus balanoides. Next base: position 14,345 of record VOPJ01012271.1, read on the forward strand.
CCGGGGTGGGAGCAGGATGTGACCGTGACCGAAAAACAGGCCGCCCCTCCGACCTAGTCCCACAACATTAGATACAACATCCCAACCCTTCAAAGCTGGCAGCCGCAGACTGCCCCTATGACCAGGTCCCACCATTGGCAGATCCAGAACGTTTTGTTTTGTTGTTTTTTGGGGAGGCACGGTTGGTTTGGGATATATTTAAAAAAAAATCGCACACAACTGCGAAAACTCATCGGATTTGCTTGATTATGCATTGATAGCTAGCTTACAACAAATTGTATTTAGTAAAAGTTGATTAGTTTTTATTTTACATGAGGAAATGAGTATATTTTTCCTCCGATTTCATACGCGTTTTTTGGGGAGGCCCGGAGGGGCATGGACGCTTTGCACCTCCCCTGGATCTGCTAGTGGGTCCCACAACATTAGATCCAACCCTTCAAAGTTCAAACGTGGCATCCCACGACCACACCATCCCCTATTACCACGCTTCCAGGTCACAGCAAGTCTTCCGAGCCAGCTGCCCGACCACACTGAATCACACAACTCCTGACCACACCTCACTTGTGAACCCAGTGAGCCAGCCCCTCCCCAGCTCTCTGGCCACTGCCCCAGAACACATCGGAGCAACATCCGCGGCTGCCTCGTATCTGGCCCTGACAGACACCGTCAGACATCGTCAGACACCGTCAGACACCGTCAGACATCGTCAGACATCGTCAGACACCGTCAGACACCGTCAGACACCGTCCAGAATCGTCAGACATCGTCTGACACCGTCAGACACCGTCAGACACCGTCCACCCGTTAGACACCGTCAGACATCGTCTGACACCGGTCAGACACCGTCAGACACCGTCTGACCCGTTAGACACCGTCAGACATCGTCTGACAACCGGTCAGACCATCGTCAGACACTCCCGTCCAGACAATCGTCAGACATCGTCAGACATAGTCTGACACCGTCAGACATCGTCAGACACCGTCAGACATCGTCAGACATCGTCCAGACACCGTCAGACATCGTCTGACACCGTCAGACATCGTCTGAACACCGTCGACACCGTCAGACACCGTCAGACAACCGTCAGACATCGTCAGACATCGTCTGACACCGTCAGCCCGTCCAGACAACCGTCAGACATCGTCCAGACAACCGTCAACAATCTGTCAGACACCGTCAGAACCGTCCCAGACCCCGTCAGACATCGTCAGACCACCGTCAGACATCCGTCAGACATCGTCAGAACCCATCGTCAGACACCGTCCAGACACCGTCAGACACCGTCGACATCGTCAGACATTCGTCTGACAACCGTCAGATCACCGTCTTGACACGCGTCAGACACCACGTTTAGACAACCGTCAGACATCGTCTGAACAACCGTCCAGACATCGTTCTGACACCCGGTCAGACATCGTCTGACACCGTCTGACCCTCGTTTGACACCGGTCTGACCTCAGTTTAATCCTGCCTGTCAGTTGTCTGATTTCGGTCCGGTCCCGGTCTGACCCCAGTCTGACCTAGATCTAAGACCCAAGTCCCAAGACCCAAGTCCATCCCCGGTTTGTTCCCGGTCTGACCCTGGCTTGACCCCGGTTTGACCCCGGCACCTCGCTGAGCGCTGCTCCGCCGCCGTCGGAACTGTCGCGGGACCGGTCTGACCTAGATCTGACTCCGGTCTGACCTAAGTCTGACCCCGGCACCTCACTGTCCGCCGCCGTCGGCGCTGTCTGACCCCTGTCTGACCCCGGTCTGACCCTAGGTCTGGCCCCCGGCACCTCACTGTCGGCACTGTCGCGGCACCACCGTCGGCCGATGACCGTCACGGGGGCGCGTCGGCGGACCACTGCCGGACGTCGGCGGCGACGGCTGCTCGCGCCTCTCTCCCGGCCGGCACCCATCCCCATCGATCCCTCTCCGGTTCCCGGCCTCCCGCGTACCGTCATCCATCGGGGAGCACCCCTTCATATAGCGGTCTCAAATAGCGGATACAGAAGGCAGAAATGTGACGAGATCCCAAGATCATCCAGAAAACTGGGATGCATAGGATCTGCGTACTAAATCCGGTATCTTCACTTCTTGCAAGGGATCTTCATGATTGTGGGGCACATGTGAAATTTTGGATCGGGATTATAAAGCTTAGGTACACTTTTTGTCTGGTATCATTGGATTTGGACGTCCTTAGAACATATTTTAACAGTTGTACTTAACATCTCATATGTTCATGTCATATGTTGCTCATCGATATTCGACCTGGGGTAGTTAACAACTTTTGTTGTGGCATGTCGTCATGCTTTCGGTATTTTCCAATATTTGTTGAGAGATCTTCAAAATCATGAATCTTAATATTTTGGGGGACCTTCAAAATCCTAAATAGTTTGAACTTTGAAGACCCTTTGTCGCATGGGATCCTGTACCCTGGAGCTTATGTAGGATCCTCGGCACATGTTTGATAGAAAATAATGGGAAGGACTTTGATTTTTATAGAAATGCAAGTTACCAGATGCGTCCGTAACCGTAAGCATATTATGAGAAACTGTCCAAATTATTAATGTCAAAATAATTACTGTGAGATGAAGCCTGCAAAAATATACATCAAAGTGCGATCAAGTTCGGTCAAATTTAGTGAGTTTGAACACCATGTTGCTGGAACCATGAACGTGTCACAAGTTAACAGAATTCCTCCCCCGATAGTAAGTTAACAACAAGGCTCTGACGAGAACAACAATAGATACCAGACATTCTCAAAGTTCCTAACTAGCTGGTCATTGGAGCAACATTGATACAACACAGGTGTTACCAGAACAGCTCAACAACCTAACACAGAGATCAAGAGCAGCCACTGGGTGCGTTGTCTCGTCGAAGCTTATATGCAGGCCAGCCAAGAGACATGCGGTTTGATCCCACGCCAACCACTCCGATCAAAGCTCGAACCCAGCGCCGCACGTGACGCCTCGCATGAGGGATTTTCTACTGGGCGACGTCACAACGATTGGTCTACAACACTTGTGTCAGTTCACTATGTAAAGCGATGTCCCTGTCTGATCGGCGTCTGCCACAGTACCACCGCGTACCAGCCAGTCTGTCAGATGGGACCACCGCGTACCAGCCAGTCTGTCAGATGGGACTGCCGCGTACCAGCCAGTCTGTCAGATGGGACTGCCGCGTACCAGCCAGTCTGCCAGATGGGACCACCGCCACCATTTACACCCTAAATTACCTTCACCACACGCCTCAACCCACCGCTACCGTACTGCTGTCGGCCTCCGACACGTTACCTTCACCCCTTGGACCCCCGGTTCGCTCCACCGCTGCCAGTTCTCATCGCCGGAGAACGGAGGATGTCTCTCCGCCAGCTGCACAACGACCAGACGAGACTGATTTCCTTAATTCCGCCAACAACACCCAGACGAGGCGGCCAACTGGCCCTCCCGGCTGCCAAGGTGGCTCAGAGTGGCTCAGCATGGCTCACGGTGGCTCGGGATGGCTCAGGATGGCTCACGGTGGCTCACGGTGGCTCACGGTGGCTCACGGTGGCTCACGGTGGCTCACGGTGGCTCACGGTGGCTCACGGTGGCTCACGGTGGCTAAAGGCGGCTCGGGATGGCTAATGGCAGTTCACGCCAGGTCAGAATGATTGCGACTAACTAGTAACTGAAGCTGGTTCACGCCAGCACCGGATGACTCAGAGGTGACAAGCTCTGGGTGACGCAGATCGCAGGTCCGGGACGGCTCTGGGTCGCTCTGGATGGCCCCGAATGGCTCAGAATAGTTCAGACTAATGCGGGTGAGCTCAGAATGGCTCACGACGGGTGCTAAGTAAAGTCAAAATTCAGACTGGATCGATTACCATCGCTCAGTCATCCTGGAAGGCTAGGACTAGCTGAGAGTAACTTAGTCAGCCTAAGATGGCTAGTGTTTCCATGCATGTCTGGGAAATTCGAGAATTATTCCCGCTCGCATGACATCGTGTCCGTTGTGAATAATATATGCAGAATAGGTGACTGTAGTCGGCACCGAGCGAGGAGCGGCCGTTTGGAAGCGGCGCCGGACGGCCGTGTCTATTCCGCAGCCGGCAATGAACAGGACAGATGACCGACGAGCCGCGACACATGTGTGCCGCACGGCCACATGCTAATCCCGTGGAAAGTCCGCCTAATGAGGCGCAGAGTATGCAGCGCCGTGAACTGCATCCGCCGTAATTTCCATCAGCGGGGCCCGGGCGTCCTGAGCACACGTAATGTGGAGAGCACAGCGGCCGGATGCAGCGTCACGGCCTTAGCATTCTCCCACGAGAAGAGAGCGGTCAGGCCTGCAGTGAGCCGGTGTGCTGGCTGCCAGCCGGGGAGACGGACACTGACTGACGGACACGGACTGATAACTGACAGATTGACGTCGGACATGGCAGGTGTGAGCCAGTCGACAGCTGACGTGCCTGTGAATACGCAGGCGCGGATCCAGGATTTCGGTCAAGGGGGGGGGCGCCACATACCAAAAGTTGCGCCCTCCGGGCGCGCCATGGGCGCGACCCAGCTCAGGGGAAGGCGCCCTAGCGCCCCTGGAACCGCGCCCTAGCGCCCCCTGGATCCGCGCCTGAATTACGCCCTGTCGGCCGCACACACGCCCTGATGAACCTCCCCACAGACGAGCGAGCGCAGCAGACACGAGTTCTAACTCGGACGTAAACCCGCCTGCCGAGGTGAAAAACAAAACACTTCGGCGGCGTGCTTAGCCCAAAACACGGTTATCCTGTCCCACTTTGGACGCCGCACGTGCCCCACCGAGTCCGCCACCGCCGTTTGCGTGCTGCCCAGTTGAGCTTCCCAGTCTCCGGACCAAAAATCAGCTGCCGGCCAAGTAGTAACACAGCAGGGCGGCCGCCATTAAATGTGCACAGCCAATCGCGGCCGGAGCCGTCCATTGATCAGATGGACAGCTGGCTGGCTGCTTGGTGATTCCAACAGACGAGCCTGTGGCTGCTGTGTTCCAAAGACGCCTGGGCTTCTGTGTGATTCCAAGACCGGCCGTGTTGACTTGGGCCGTGATTCCCAACAGACCGAGCCGTGCTGGCTGGTGTGATTCCAACAGACCCTGGCTGGTGTGATTCCAAAAGACCAAGCCGTGCTGGCTGCTGTGATTCCAACAGACCGAGCCGTGCTGGCTGGTGTGATTCCAAAGACGAGCCGTGCTGGCTGGTTTTTGTGACCAGCAGATCCGAGCCGTGCTGGCTGGTGTGATTAGCCAACAGACGAGCCATGCTGGCTGGTGTGATTCCAACAGACCGAGCCCGTGCTGGCTGGTGTGATTCCAACAGACCGAGCGCGTGCTGGCGTGGTGTTTAATTCCAAAAGACCCTGGCTGGTGTGATTCCAACAGACCAAGCCGTGCTAGCTGGTGTGATTCCAAAAGACCAAGCCGTGCTGGCTGGTGTGATTCCAACAGACCGCGCCGTGCTGGCTGGTGTGATTCCAACAGACCCTGGCTGGTGTGATTCCAACAGACCGAGCCATGCTGGCTGGTGTGGATTCCAACAGCCGAGCCGTGCTGGCTGGTGTGATCCAAACAGACCGGCCGTGCTGGCTGGTGTGAATTTCCAACAGACCGAGGCAATGCTGCTGGTGTGATTCCAACAGAACCGAGCCGTGCTGACTGGTGTGAATGTCCAACAGACCGAGCGTGCTGGCTTGGGCTGTGATTTCAACAGACCGAGCCGTGCTGGCTGGTGTGATTCCAACAGACGCGAGCCGTGCTGGCTGGTGGTGATCCAACAGACCGAGCCGTGCTGGCTGGTGTGATTCCAACCAGACCGAGACGCGTGCCTGGCTGGTGTTGATTCAACAGACCGAGCCGTGCTGGCTGCTGTGATCCAACAGATAGGAGACCGAGCCGTGCTGGCTGGTGTTGATTCCCAACAGACCGAGCCGTGCTGGCTGGTGTGATTCAACAGACGAGCCCCGTGCTGCTGGTTGTGATTCCAACAGAACCCTGGCTGGTGTGATCCACAGAACGAGCCGGGTGACTGGCGTGATTCAACCAGACCAGCCGTGCTGGCTGGTGGTGATTCCAAACAGACCGAGCCATGCTGGCTGGTGTGATTCCAAGATTAGTTGGTCTGCCGTGGCTGGCTGGTGTATTCCAACAGACGCGCCGTGCTGGCTGGTGTGATTCCAACAGACCGAGCCGTGCTGGCTGGTGTGATTCCAACAGACCGAGCCATGCTGGCTGGTGTGATTCCAACAGATTGCCGTGCTGGCTGATGTGATTCCAACAGACCGAGCCATGCTGGCTGGTGCGATTCCAACAGACCGAGCCGTGCTGGCTGGTGTGATTCCAACAGACCCATGGCTGGTGTGATTCCAACAGACCACGCCGTGCCGCTCACCAGCAGGTGATGGCGAGCGGCGAGGCCACCTACTGTGCGCCGCGTGGTAGTACGCATGTAATACTGGGCCGCAAGACATTAGACACTAGACAGCGCCCATGCAAATGCAATACTGGGCCGCAAGACAGTGCCCATGTAATAGACTGGGCTGCACGACGACTAACGAGAGTCGAGAGTTCTTTCTGTAAGCAGCAGATGACAGCACGATTCTTAGCGTGAGCAGACGGCTAGCACTATGGGTACCAGGGTACATGACAATAGATATAGCACAAAAAGACCACCCAGTGCTATGGAGATAACCCGTAATTACCAAACTGCCAGTAAGACACAGACCAGGATCCGACTGAGGGCAAAAAATGACGCCATGACCAGGAAGCCGCCCAGCACCTCCTCCAGCAGCGGTGGGGTCTCGTTCCGCCGCTATGTTCCCATTCTCTCGGCCAGCCCCGCAGTGCGGCATCGCTGCCAGGTTAAACAGCTGAGTAGGCCGAGTCCGGCACAACTGACAGCGGCTCCGCAATGCGCTGAGCCGCGTCTGCTGAGGGCGGCGGATGGAAGGCCGGGTCGGAACAGGCGGCGGAGGTGGAACGCCTCCCACCGGACCGGCGCGGCCGACGGACCGGCGGAACGAGAGAGAGAGAGAGAGAGAGAGAGAGACGAGCGACCGCGCCGGCTCAAACATTGCTCCGCCGGCCCACCCCAGCCTCACCCAGCCCGGCACCGCGGCACCAGAGTCGGCGGTATCTAACCTCTGTGCAGTGTGCAGAGCAGCGCCGACTGCGCCGACGACGGTCAGAGAAACTCGGCCGGGCGTGTGACGGGACAGACGAGCGGGGCAGAGGAGGAACGGAGGGGTTGTCGCGTCCGTGGGGGTCTGACGTCATTACATGTATACGTGCGCTACACCTAGCGGCCCCGCCGTGAGGTGCTAAGGAAAGGTGCTAAGTTCAATATACGAACCTCAGCTTTGCGTGTGCGAGAATTAACAACAACGTGCGCTATGCAATTATGAAGGGCAGTGCCACGAAAGTGGCCTTAGGACACGCATACTGATAAGGTTTTCCTTTCACTGATTATGAAGACATTGCAGTGAGTGGTCTTGAACCCACTGAAATAATTGTTATTGAGGTTTTCTAAGGCGCTACAGCAGTGACACTTAACAAGCTAATGAGGCCTGGGACCGCAGAGTCACCTATGTGGCAAAACACCTATCGCGCATCCCAATGCATCCAACTTTCATAAAATCGCCACCACGCTGCCAGAATGGATGACTGTTGACTTGAATGACTGCTCGATTGATTATTGACTATTGAGCCATGTCACGGAGGCTGGCGGGGAGGGCGCGGCAGACCAACTGCAAGCCATCTGCAGGCCATCTGCGAGCCATCGAGGTCCGTCATGGTGCAGTGATGCCTCACCCCCCGCTCCACACTAACGCCAATAACACGGCTCGCCAGACCCGCCACAGCCGCAGTCGCGAGTTTGAGGCGGGCGAGGAGGGAGCTGTTCGCAAGCACACGCGCGCCAGGTGGCACGATGCCACCCGTCCAGGCCGCATCCACCTGCCCACGAGCCGGGCACCGCCAACCAGCATCAGGAGGTCGAAACGAGCGCCCGTCACCCGCCTTCCTCCTTCAGAGAAGAAGTGCCGGAGACCGCAGCGAGTCACCATCAGCTCGGCACAGCGCCGTCACCCGCCACCCGAGCCGACGCCTGCACGCACGCGTCGCGAGCGACCAGCCGAGCACGGACAATAGAGCGACTCACGACTCTCTCCTCTGAGAGACGCAACCGGTGCCACGCGTCTCAGCGATCGCACCAGCCCTCTCTGACTACCGCCAACGACCAGAGCCCAGCCGTGGCCGCAGCGCATACTCGACGCGATCAGCACTCTCGACGCCCCCTGCCATGATGCGGCATCGTACCGACTGAGCTGCAGACGCGTCGGACGCAGATGATCACGGCCGCGGCGTAATGATGCCGGGACGCGCGGCGGCTCACCGGCCTATCAGGTGACCTCTCTGACTGGGATCAGTATCGCACGGACGGCTCGCGCAATGCCGCCTGACGGGCCGCACGCGTCTCACGGCGAGCGGCCCGGCCCAGGAATACAAAGCAGACCGGATCGGGCCCGACACAGCCATATACGGGCGGCGCGTGCCGCGCGCAGTCCCACCGCTGACCGCTGAGCCCCGCCGGAGAGTTTCGATCTCCGGCATCCGAGAGCGGCTCGGCCGGCCGCCATGAAGTGAACACTCTCCTGCCAGATAGCCGGCCGAGTCCGGTGACACGCGGTGACACGCGGTGACAGCGGCCTGACGCCGCGGGCCGATAGCGGACGACTGGTCCAGGGCACCGCGGCACTGTCAGACAGTGTTCCACTACTGCTTACACAACGTCAGCAGTACTCCGCCACGTCAGAATATAAACAACACGGACGGTGTTTGGAAAGTTTTAACAAACGCAGACACGAGGGTGCTTAGAACGAGGAATCCGGATATGCAGTTCAGAGTCCAGTTCTCCCAATAAAATATGTTTGTTTCCGATGCATAAGTTCAAACATGTATATCCAAGCAGAATTCCACCTGCATGTTCTCCCAGCATGTCTTCGAGCATTTTCCAGCGTGAGTGGCAAGTGTTTGCTGATTTTTCATCTCCTGAGAAGGGCGTTGTCCCAAGAGTCACATGCAAACCAGCCGGCCCGGCTAGCCGACTCTGCCGACTCGGCCAAGCCAGATCGCGTCAGACCAGACAGGCCAGTCTGGGCCGGGACCGGCTATGACGAGAGGTGTTGTTGCAGGCCGACGGATGTGCGTCACGAGCGCCGACACAGCGGCAGGGGGAGCGGCAGGGGAGGGGCGGGGGGAGAGGACAGGGCAGCTCAGACTGTAGCCAGCGGCGGATACAGGGCACCGATTCAGCAGGTGCCGGGCTCCGTTTGAAGAAGAGTGGCATTCATGTTGTTGCTGGCGATGCTTAATTGCTTATGCTGGTCATATCAGGAACTATTCGTGTCACGATCTCAACAGATCATGTTTCTCGTGATTTTAGGCACTGTTGTAAACTGAAGTGTGCTCTCTGCAATGTGGCTAAGAATTTACAAGGACTATTTCCTAGCCAAAAAGTCCACCTCCGTTCTAGGTTACCCTTCCAGAGTCAAAACCCACTCCCCGCTAGTTCTAAAGTGAGAACCGTCCATGTCCACGTCGGCCGGAATCAGTCAACAAAGCCAGCCGGCGGCTCTGGCGCCCTTATATTCCTGACCACATAGGGGCACAGTGCGGTCCCCGCCCGGGCCGACCACGAGGGCCCGACTGACGGGTGACTCACAGCCGGCTTTGTTCTCAGTCCATGGAGACCGCCGTCTGATCAGCATACGTCGCTCCGCATCTGCCGCACACAAACAGACGCCCGAACGACGCAACTTGGCGGCCGGAACGGCGCCGAACGGCCCGCAGCGGCGCGGCGGCTCCTACTACGCGAGCGAGTGAGGGTGTGACGCAGCGAGGCGACACGGCCCGGCGACGGGTCAGTGGCAGGCGTCAGAGGGCTCCTCCGGCGCCGCATGGTGCTCTATATGACGCGCCGGGTCAGTACCAGGGTCCAGGCGTCAGAGGGCTCCTCCGGCGCCGCATGGTGCTCTATATGACGCGCCGGGTCAGTACCAGGGTCCAAACGTCAGAGGGCTCCTCCGGCGCTGTATGACGCTACATAAATGCTGAACCGCCCCCGAACACGACAGCTCAGAAATTTTCCCTATGTATTTTTTTTTAAAGAATAGTGTTGTTTCACATAGGGTAAACAAATCCTTCGTTTATGACGGTGTGATGCGCCGGGTCGGCGTCAGGCGTCAGAGGGCTCCTCCGATGCCGCTACAGATGACGGTGTGACGCGCCTGGTCAGTGTGACGCGTCACTGTGAGGGTGAGGGTGTCACAGTGAGGGCCTCACTGACACTGACATATGACGAACGGACGCACCAATCGCGTGACCAACAATGACTCGGGCTGAACTTTGTTGCGCACTTCACCTTTCACCTGACGGAGTTCGCATAAAACAACGCTTTTCGTTTTACGGATAATACCATTGCGAAATTGCCGCCGCAAATGACGCTCACTCGTCACAGAAGTTCTGTCTGCAACAAAGTGGGATCCAATGTAAGTAACAGCATTTAACCCAGACGACGTAGCCACCTACACAGAGACGGATACAGCAGTCCCTGTTTAAGTCCCACCTCACAACGCAGCGTCTGCACGACAGAACGTGCCACTAAGAAAGGTCGACAGACACGACGTCGGCTCGTCACTTTGATACAGCTGTTGCAGGCGGAGCACGCCAGCTGTCGTAACTGGCCGGGATGCAGCCTGTTGGTGCTGCCCTGCTCTGGATGCAGCCTGTTGTTAGTACTCCACCCGCACAGCCTCTGACCTTCGCTCCGTCGCTCCGTCACCCCGGCCCAGCCCCGGCCCGGCAGCAGCGGCGGCCACCGTACAACGCGGGGAGTGACGCTGCAATCCGGGCGGCAAATTCACGAGATGAAGTGCACGGAGCAAGGCCAGGGTAGCTGCCCCGAGACAGGGGACGGCTACCTCTCGTATCCCCCACCAGCGACTGCCACCGTCAACACCGGGTTTCCACTGTCCCATCACCAGGATCCCACTGTCCCGGGTCCCGTCAACCCGTCTAACCGAGACGTCCCTCCGCGTCGACCGCCTGACCCAATGTTGCCCGCTTCCTTCCGGCTATGACCTGCCGTCCCCGGACGTCCGCCGCCGTCCCCGGACGTCCGCTGTCGTTCCCGGACGTCCACTGCCGTCACCGGACGTCCGCTGCCGTCCCCAGACGTCCGCCGCCGTCCCCGGACGTCCGCTGCCGTCCCCGGACGTCCGCTGCCGTCCCCGGACGTCCGCCGCCGTCCCCGGACGTCCGCTGCCGTCCCCGGACGTCCGCCGCCGTCCCCGGACGTCCGCCGCCGTCCCCGGACGTCCGCTGCCGTCCGCTGCCGTCCCCGGACGTCCGCTGCCGTCCCCGGACGTCCGCCGCCGTCCCTGGACGTCCGCTGCCGTACCCGGCATCAGACAGACGTTCCCAGTCCCTCGCTCTACCGGTCATCTCATTAGCAGCTCTCCGCTCGGTGTCCAGGGAGGAGCTATAATCCGGCCCGGCTCGGCTCGGCTGCGTTTAATCGCCGGTACGCTCCCCGACTCTCTCGATGGGCCGGCTCGAGCCGCTCAGGCTCGAGCGGCTCAGGCACGCGCCAATCAACTCCACACCGCCGCAGTGACTCGGCCGGCGGGTTGGCTCCACCATCGGGGAATTAGGCAGGGAACAGGCAGGGGACAGGCAGGGGACAGGCAGAGGGGACAGGCAGGGGACAGGCAGGGGCAAACAGGGGTGAACAGACGGCGACTGTCGTAGATTCACAAGGGGGGGGGGGCAGACGAGGCATTCGGGGACATGAGTCAGCGGGAAACTTGCCAGGTGGGTGCAAAAGAAGAGAAAAAGTTTCACAAGTTCACAAACATTAAAATCCACAGTGTGCAAAAGAACACAGAGATAGGTTTGCATCTAAAACGTTTGAATCTACCTACGGTTCCTGCATTTTTCCTCGGTCATGAATTCACAGATTTCGGTTTGGCCTATTGCTTTCAGTTGCAGCACCATTACGGCCGTGAGTGTGAAACTGACCTCCTCCGCCCGTCGCTGCTGCTCGGCTCTCTTGGCGGCCCCCTGCGCCTGGATCCAGGACTCAGTGCCGCGGGCCACCCTGTGCGCCGCCTGGCTGACGTTGGCCCGCCACTGGCTCCACGACATGGCGACACGCTGAACTGGTACTGACACCGCCCACGGGTCAGATGACACTGCTCGCAGGCGTCCGCTGACACCGCCTCAGATCACAGGTGAGCACCGCAGATCCGGGCGAAACACCGCCTCACTCGCAAACACAAAGCCTCCACGGCAAGCAGAATATCACTTATCCAGATCAGATAAGATCGAATGCACGGATCAGGTCGGATAATCCAGTCTTGACTTGTCGCGCACGGATGTCCAATAACCTGAGTAACCTCAAGGAGCACCACCGACCGACCGACACTTCTCTGGACACAATTCACCGCGAACTTTTCGGAAAGTCTCGAAGAAATACGCACGGCTGTGGTGACGTGCTCCGTTTACTGCGACCACACCGAAAGGTACCAATCACACCAGACTCCTTCCTGAACCGATTCACTGCAGATTCCTCACTGGCTAGTCCGCTCAGCTCCGCACGACTCACTGCAGCCACGTGTTTGACCTCTTGGTTCACCACAGGCGTCTAGACGGCCTAGCTGGGTCCCACTGTCAGCCGTCACGCGGCCTGACTCTGTTCACCACTGGCGTCTGGCTGGCCGGTCCAGCTGGGTCCCACTGTCAGGCGTCACGCGGCCGGACTCTGTTCACCACTGGCGTCTGTCGGCTGGCCGGCCCGGCTGGGTCCCACTGTCAGCCGTCACGCGGCCGGACTCTGTTCACCACTGGCGTCTGGCTGGCCGGCCCAGCTGGGTCCCACTGTCAGCCGTCCGGCGGCCGGGATTCTGCTTACCACTGGCGTTGGTGGCCGGCCAGCTGCGGTCCCCCACTGTCGGACCGTCCACGCGGCCGAACTCATTGTTCACACTGGCGTCTGGCTGGCCGGCCCAGCTGGGTCCCACTGTCAGCCGTCACGCGGCCGGACTCTGTTCACCACTGGCGTCTGGCTGGCCGGCTCAGCTGGGTCCCAGCGTCACGCGGCCAGCGGCGGCACCTCAGCGGCGTCTGCGGCCCCCCGCGCGGACGGCGTATCACTGGAGCCGGCCGGCCGACCCGACCCGCCGGGCCGCCGCCTGGAGCCAGTGCCAAGTGACGGTGCCGCACTACCGCCACCGCTGCCGCTGGCCGGCCGCTGCACCATTTGTCACGGAAACATCAACAACCAGTGAGCCGGGCGGCCGGCGGCCACGCCAGCCGCGGAATCCCAGGCCGCTGAGAGATACCGGCCGACGCCACCTGGCCGCGGGCACACGGCCTGACCTGGCGCCGGCACGTGGCCTTTCTTTTGTAATAAAAAAGTAAATAAGCGATTCTCGCGACAAGTCATCCTTTGACATAGGGTTTTCGAAAATGTCCAAAGAAATATGCTATGTCCGTCCAAAAAAACGAATCGGTCATCGACAAATTTGAATTCGAAAATAACTTAGTATCGTATTGGCACCACTAGTTCATCCCGTTCTGCGCTGCCGGCCGCGCCTTTTACGGCAGAGAGCCAGTGTTGGAGCACGGCGAGCGGTGAGTACGCGGTGTCGGAATGACTGGGTGGCGGTGGCGGCGGCGGCGGCGGCGGCGGCGGCGGCGTATTTGGGTGGGAGGCAACGGCCCACGCCGCTCCTCGGGTCGGCAGGCCGCCGGCGAGGCCAGGCAGTACTACGGCCGGTTCGCACAGAGCAGAGGATACACCGTCTGATACTGGGCAGAAGACGCCGCACAGAGCAGAGGATACACCGCCTGAGACTGGGCAGAAACGCCGCACAGAGCGGAGGATACACCGCCTGATACTGGGCAGAAGACGCCGCACAGAGCAGAGGATACCCCGCCTGATACTGGGCAGGAGCCACACAGAGCGGAGGATACCGCCTGGACTGGGCAGAAGCCCCGCACCGAGCGGGATACACCGCTTGTACTGGGCAGGACGCGCAAGAGCGGAGGATACACGCCTGTGGACTGGGCAGAGACGCCGAACAGGCGGAGGATACACCGCCTCTGAGACTGGGCAGAGACGCCACACAGAGCGGAGGATACACCGCCGTGATACTGGGAGAGACGCCGCACAGTGAGCCAGGGATTACCCGCCTGAGACTGGGCAGTAGGACGCGTCGCCAGAGCGGAGGGATCACCGCCTGAGATGGGCAGGAGACGCCGCACAGGTAGCGGAGGATAATACCGGCTTGAGACTGGGCAGAGACGCCGCAACAGAGCGGGGTACACCGCCTTTGAGACTGGCAGAGACGTCCGCACTAGAGCAGAGGGTACCACTCGCCTGATAGCGGTCGAGACGCCGCACAAGAGCGAGGATACACCGCTGAGACTGGGCAGGACGCGCACAGATCGAGGATACCGCTAGGATGGGCATGAGACGCCGCCAGAGCGGAGGATATCACCCTGTCTGTGATGGCAGAGGACGCCGCACAGGATGCGAGATACACCGCCTTGAGACGGGTCAGAGACGTCCGCACAGAGCAGAGGATTACACCGCCTGATACTGGGCAGAGACGCCGCACGGCGGGAGGATACACCCCTGAGTTGGCTTGAAGACGCCGCACAGAGGCAGAGGATACACGCTGAGACTGGGCAGAAACGCCGCACAGAGCGGAGGATACACCGCCTGAGACTGGGCAGAAACGCCGCACAGAGCGAGGATACACGCCTTGAACTGGCAGAAACCGCCACAGAGCGGAAGGTTACACCGCCTGATACTGGGCAAGGACGCATCAAGAGAGCGGAGGATACACGCCTGAGACTGGCAGGACGCGCACAGAGCGCGAGGATACCCCGCTTGATATGGGCAGAGAGCCCACAGAGCGGAGGGGATACACGGCCTGATACTGGGCAGAGAGCCACACAGAGCAGAGGTCCCCGTGATTACTGGGCAAGACGCCGCACAGGAGCGAGGATACACCGCCTGAGACTGGGCAGAGGACGCCGCCACAGAGCGGAGGTACACCGCGCTGAGACGCCTATAGAACAGAAGAGACACTCAGAGCGGAGGTACACGCCTGGACTGGTGGGCAGAACGCGCACACGAGCGGAGGATTACACCGCCTTGAGACTGGGCAGAGACGCCGCACTGACCACCGGAATGAGTATGCAAGATCCGGGATCCGGGAAGTATCTGTGTTCTGGCCGAGTAAAATGTATCGGCTACTGACCGAGCTGGGACGGTGCCGCTGACATGCATCGGTGTGTCATACCATACACGTTGGTTCCCCGCCATTCTCCATTCACTGACACAGCCGTTTATACGGCACGATGTCCGTCCGTGCACCGTCGCCCACATTGCGTCAATGGCCATTGGCCATTTGCTCGGCTGGCGGGCGGGGGCCCTTTCATGGATAGTGACGCGCGAAGAACGCCCCCTTGTGAGAGATGCGCCAACTTCAGCTTCAGGCGACGGACGACAGGCGCGGAGCAGGCTTCAGCACAGCATCAGATAACCTCAGTCCCTATAAATTGACGGCTAAAAGTGCGACGTCTCTTTTCTACGGCGACCGGAGCCGACTTGCACACTACACGATTAAGGATAATTGGTTTGAGGCGACGATTTAGCCAAAGTTGAATGCAAGCTCCAGGAAGGATAGATGTAGGTATGGGCTCAGGTACGTTAAGCGATATAGCACGGACCCATTTTCCGCTCGGTTTCAATCGCACTGGAGTCACGCAATGGTGGCTCGGCAACGCACAGCAGAATGTTGCGGTCATATAGTACAGAGTACAGGCCAGGGAACAGGGTATACATAGGTACTTCCGCCGCAACCAAATCTGTCAATACGGCTCCGAGGCTGCGCCCTGCGATCCAGAAATAGAAACACGTCCTCGGCTGCCGTTTCAGCTGCAGAGCCGCCAACATCCCGTGACGTGAGACGTATAACACCGACAGGCTACCACATCCGGGAGAGTCATATTACCAGCTGCGCCATCGAGCCGGCCGCGTCACGCCGAGCAGCCGGCGGCTTCCGGGCTCCGGGGCACCCACTGTGATCACCGTGGTGACTAGTTAACCAACCATAATACCGTCGGCGGAAGACACTGAATGAACAATCATACCTCTGCCACACTTCCTCCTGGAAAACGGCCAGTCCGGGCGGAGTCACGGTAATTTTTTGTTTTGCATCAGAGTCAAAATGTGATAGGTATGCCTGTGTGTAACTATTGTTAACTTTTATTTACATGTGAATTTTATGCTCGTTTTTATTTGTATTTGTCTTCATTTTGATCATTTTAGTTAATCATTTTTATTTTGACTAATTCATTCCATATTCATTTTTTCGCATTTTATTACATGTATATTTTAAATCTATTTGTGCTATTCACCAACTTTTATCATCGTTTTATTAGCATAGCGGTATCTTTTTACTAGTGATCTTTAGTATGTCAATTTGCGTGTTGTTTTATTCCATGTTGATTTCGCCCATTACATGGTTTATCCCGTCGGGCTGATTATGGCCATGGAATAAAAAAAAAAAAAAAAAGTAGGATGTCCAGTCAGTCTCCGTTTGAAGTAGGGGAGTGATGAATTCGGCTGGCCGGCGCGCGGGTCCCTCAGAGGCGCCGTCCTTGGCAGCGTCAGGCGGCGTCTGGTTCTTCGGAGCTGGTCGGTCACACCAACAGAACGGGTAACATAAGTGTGCGCAGGGTGCGACGGGTCCACACGGACCACGGCTGCGGAGTCAGCGGGCCTGGTGCTCGGAGATGACCCGTCCATCGGCGGATCTCTGGGCTCGGAAGGCCTCATACTGGCCGGGTTTGCGCGGGCGATGTAGGTTCCGGCTGAGTCAGACCGTTAGCTCACAACAGGAAGGAAATGATTCCTGGGCTCAGTGGAAAACTGTGCCTCAAAACTGGAAACTGTGCCGCCTGGTGCCAGCAGAGGCACAGCGGAGCACCGCGTTGGCGTTTTGTGTTGGATCTGAGGCCAAAATAACGGACCGACCCAGAGTTGGCACATCTAACGTCGTAACAGCTAGCATGCAGTTGCGTGTACATGACTGTCCCTAGCATAGCCTCTTGTCAAAGAATCGGTGTGCCGGCGCCACGCTCGCTGGTTTCTCCCTCGGCGGGTCAATAAGGCCTCCGTCCAGCGGGTGTCGACTCCATCCGGTCTGTCTATCCCCGCCCTTCCTGGTTCCGGTGCCGGCCCTCACTTGCGCCCGGACTCGTGACGGACATCAGCGGCGTACTCAGCACGCCCGGCGTCCCTTATGGATACACAGGACTTCCTCAGGCGAAGATTTACGATGCGGCGGCAGGGGGTTCACTGGCCGGTTCTTCAATCTGGTGCAATCGGCGAGCTGCGCCGAGGCTGCGGAGACGCCTCTTCCCGGGGCCTCGAGACGAGATAGCCGCTAGCGGTGGGACGGAAAGAACGGCACGCTCGCGTTGGCTGGTACTGGGTGGGAGTTCGGATGCACATATACGTTAACTATATTGAAGAAGTTGACTGCGTGTTAACTGGTAATAAGTTAACTGAACCGTAGGTGCCTAAGGCATTATTACAGTATCTTCTGGGATCCAAGTAATGGGAAATATCAATTTTTTAGGAACACTGAAAGAGATATTAAAACAAATGCATATGTTGAGAGTACCTAAATAAAACAAGATCGCAAGCCATGTTAAAGCACTTACCTGGTGCAGATGATTTTGAGAATAAGTACTTGAAGTGCCTTGTTGCTAGTTCTCACAATAACTCAGACATGTCAGTTATTGTTATTGTCCATCGCAGAAGCACCAGCAATAGACTTATAAATTGTCTACTTCAGTAACACTTCTAGGAGCAGAGCTGCTACCAGAACTGAAAAGTGCATACCACATTTAGACATGGTGACAAAATAATCTCACAATTGTCAACATCAACATGGAAAGAAGACATACAAAGAATCTTTTGATTTGTAAAAAAATAATGCTTATATATTTGCAATTTTGCACTAAGCTCAGTGAACACTGAATTATGAGAGCTTTTGGTAAAACATGTAATTAAATATCAATTAGATACTGGAATCTGGATATCTTTTAAATAATAGGTAAATATTAATAATATGTCTAATTCAAATGGGTACATCACCAATATTCGCATACCTAATAGCAATCAAATTAAAATAATAACTTAATAAAATATAAAACATTGTTCTGTTCCTATGATTTCAAAATATATATGATAAGGTACCTATGGTTAACAGTTATGTAATGCTGGATGCATCCTAACATCACTAGGCTTTACTGGCAGCCAGCAGACATCCCACCATTAGTTATTAGTCAAGCCCGTATAATATACCTACCAATCAATAGAAAATATAATATTTGGTAACTACGCAGATTTCTTCCCAGACATTTTGCACTAAAACCAAGTTCATGCTATACCTATAGGCAATGTAGATATAGGCAATGTCATGGTAGTTTTCCCTACTACTTGAAATAACCTGGCTGGTCACACACAGCTAACACAAACATATTAGTATAAGCACAAGCATAACTTTATGATCATCAGTGATCATAGACCAGACCAGGATATAAAATGCTTTATCACTCTAACAAAGCATCAAAATGAAAAATAGCAACACACCAGTGACCAGGAGCCCAGTTTACAGATAAGGTTGTGACAGCACTGTCAAACACAGAATTATAATTTTACATTGTGAATGTTAGGAGTAAAATTGTATAAATGTCACTATTAAACGTTGCAGCAGCGTTGAACCATAACAATCTCACAACATTATTCTTGTAACTTAGAAAAACATCATATAAAAATGTGGTACAATGACCTAAATTGATTATATAACTGTATATACTATATTAACTATCTTACAATGAGTAATGAGCAACCACGTTAGTCACATTAGCCATGCTTTCCAAAAGTAAAGTTATAATAATGTTGTGATTATTATTTACTATTCCGTATCCGGTAAGGTAAGGGAAGATTTATTTTTTGTGAGTGTTGAGCTTGTGATTGATTTCAATTGCTATGATGAGTATTCAATATTGTTCAATTGAAAATATGAATTATTATCATGGTTCAATCACTCATTTACCTACTGATGAATGTTCACAGTGCATTAAACGGCTTTCATGAATCGTTGAATGATTCATTCAATTGTGATTCATGGACTGATCAATAAGTATTATTAGCATGTGTATAGTTACCAAATAACGTACATCTATTCGTGATGAGGGTGTTTAAGACCAAATGAATGGTGCTGAAAGTGATCTTGACATGTGTTTGCTCAGTTTGATTCCCTATTATTAGACTGGGCTATCGTTTGTATAGTTTCTGCTGTCACCCCCAAAAAGATGATTAATTGTGCTATGAATGATTCAATCACCATATTTTATTTGAATGAATGATTAAATAAATGATTCATTGAATCATTCATGAGGAGGTGAATCGATTCACTAATTATTCATGGAAAATAACAATGATTCAATCAAAAATAATTATTCAATCAGAATCAATCACATGTCTGGAGTCAGAGTGTTGTGAGGTAACATTGTGAGAATGGTCCTGGGAGTCTACAAAATAATGTTGTTACAACATTGGATATCATATCATATTTTGAATCAGCACGCTAAAAAACCTTGGGGTGTATGTATGCATGCTATGCATGCATTAACTTGATGCATGTTGATGTAGGCATTTACTATGCATGTATCATTATCTTGGACGCCATGCAAAATTATACAAAAAAAAATTGTATACTTTTTCAATATGAAAGAATCAATTCTCAAAATTGCATCCATGAATCGAACGGCGATTGAAATTTCCAAAGCGAATCGTGATTGAATCGTTCCAAGAAGTTGAATCAATAACCAGTCTGAACCTTACACTTCTATTTTTAACGACTACTTGATAAATAGCTAGTTAACGATAAATCAATGGAGCATAGTTTCTCTTAAACATGCTCAAAGCATGAATGAGAATTAAGATATAAATTATAACCTTTACCAAACAATTTGCGGTGATCGTGGGTGTTTCAGTTGTTAGTTTGTGTCACGTCAGTAAACACAGTAAACAAGTAGAAAGCGATAAGTACCTAGAATATTTAGTGATGTAGCATTATTACATCAGTTTTACTTCTTAGCATAAGAGCGCACCAGTGGTATCAATCGTCTGCGTCTTTTTATGGAAAAAATGCTAAGCTGATCCCAAATATTATGTATAAATACATAATATTCAATATGATACGAAAATATTCAAGTAATTCTAAAATTATTCTAGCTTTCGTCTTTATTCAATGAAACTGGAAGATAAAGTAGGATATTTTTGCTGTTCTCTATCCTCTTTGCTACATTTATTGCGATCTAGTGACAAAGATACAATGCTAAAGAACCACTTAAGAACTTGTTTTCATCTGACCACTAATAGTCGCATGTTCCAACCACTTTAACGATTTGCTTGTCAAAATAAGCACTCGTTTTTGCCTTCTTTCTAAAAGAAAGGACTTAATTTTATATATTTGCATGTTCTTAAATTTCCTTAACATATGTTTTCATCCAAATAACCTCATTTCTGGGGTGCACTTACGGTAGATAAAAACGAATGCACTGTTACTAGCCTTTGAAATTTGCGTACAGTTCCGCAGTTAGAACTGGAACGCCAGACCGCCATATGATACCGGCAAGATGCAGGGGAAATCCCGTTTTCATGTTTTAGAAATTTAGGTACGCGCGGTTGGCTATGTTGATGGGCGCCCAGTTTTATTATTGAATTGTTTAATTACTGTCATATAACGTAGGTATGAGTTACGTTACCCTGAAGCCCAAATAATCATCATTAATGTTATTGTAATTTGTAGGTATAACACAAACAACTATTGGTACCTTTGCACCAATGTTACGAGATTTTGTATCAGTATTGTTATGTTGTATTATATGCTGTATTATTGTGTCATGTTGTTTTACATGTTTGTGTTGCAGTCTGGTTGATCAAGGCAACTTTTACATCTTGCTCCTAGTCTTGTAATAAATGTTGTGAATACATTTGTGGCTTGTGCTTGTTAGGGGTTGTGTTCAGTGTCTGACCTAGCGTGATTGTATATAACCATATATGCTGTAAAATCAACTTTGTGGAGGTTCTGAATACATCATCTATCTATTGCCACTGTTCAATCTCACACATTTCTCTGTCACCATGTTCTGTCAATGCTGTTCTCAGTCAGAGCTAATTTGTTGACATGTGACTTGTCGGTGGTAGAAATTGTATGGTCAATTGGTCATTTGGTCAAGAAATTAGTATTTTATTGTGTCAATCTGTGTGTATGAGTTTAGCATACATGTCTATTTTGCTATTATAAAGGTTTTGTAAACACCTCATACTAGGATCATATCAAGTAAGGATAACCCCAAGGGCTAGTAAATGCCAACGGTACCACAGGGGCTGCAGCAGTTTAAACTATCAATTGGGCTCTTTTCAGACAGTCTTGACTCAAAAGGGACCCTCAGACTGCCTCAGGGCTACCCAAGGCTAGGCAAGGTCTTTCCCAAGCTAGATGAGATCCCTATCGGCCAGATGAGGATGAAGGCCCTGTCCTGCTATGTTACTGAAGGGCCCTCTCAGGCCAGCTGTCAGCTATCTTAGGTCATAGACATGACCACTGGGTGAAAAGCAAGGCAACATGTCCCCTTACTTCCAGCTTGTGGCCCCTGAGATTGATACAGATCCTAGGTGGTTTTAGATTTGGGGAAAAAATGAGTGTGTTTGTATGTTTATGATGGTACACCAAATGTACTGTACGTGTACTTGTTTGGTGAAATATAACATTATTATTCTTGGTTAATTTATTTTACTTATTTTTTATTTTATAGTTCATGTCATTCAGACAGATTTGTTTCAATCTAAAAATCCTGGCAATGCCAATGTCTCAGGTTGACCAAGGGCTCTAATCAGGATGCTCAATGCCCTCTTCAGGTTAGATAGGTAGGATCCATCAGAAAACAGAACAAAAAATATGTGTGGGATATGTGTGGTAAAAAAAAATGTGTGGCCACCCTTGTGACTACTAATATTGTGCATTATTTATTGAGCAACAAAACAACCACAGGCCCAGAGACCGCTTATGGTAGTAAGTTGGCTCAATGGGCCCCTGGGCATGCCCAAGAGGCCCCCTGGGCTGCCTTTGAAAGGCCTTCAGTGTCTCTGAGGTCCTTATATATGCACCAGAATGACCTTCTGCCTGGTTTGAGGGCTCTTCTGTATATTTTTGAAAGCCATTCAGCTAATGCAAGGGGTATCTGGGCCTTTCTCGATGGGCCCCCTGTGACCTGTAAGGGGGGGGGAGTAATTGACCCCTTTTCCCCCTGGCTGTGTCCCAGGATAATTCTTACTTTAGGCAGTGCAAAAGGTAAAATATTTTGATAATGATGAGATTGGTACAGGGGGATGTGCAACCTCAGATGGGCCCAAAACGTTCTTTGTTGCACTTTTGGAAAATTTGCACTCACAAATTGCATGCAAAATATAATATTAAATTTGTAAAATAATATGTTGTTGGTTTTAAGATTAGCGTGCGGCGACCACAATTCTGTTTTCCCCTATGGTGGTGGTTGTGCAACTTGTGCTCACCAGTTCACCCACTGTCTGAGTCTGTCAAGTCACCAAATCACCAGTCCAGTCACCAGTCCAGTCACCAGTCCAGTCACCAGTCCAGTCTCACCAGTTCCAAGTCTCAGGATGCTCACCTAGTTCTTTGGAGCCTAAGTCGTCCACTCGGAAAGGTTGTTTTAGGTGGCGGTCTGGTGAGAGTGGTCTGGGGTGGACCCGGTAGCTGTCTCATGAGACTTGGGATAGGTGAGACTAGCGCGTCCATGGGTGAGACACTCAGATTTCGCGTGGTTCCTCCGAGACTGACGACAGTGGGAGGCTGGTGACTGGATGAGATCTCTCTGCGGACTCAGGACTCGAGATGCGTCGAGGATTGGCCACCATGTCCGGTGAGTACAACACGGACTTCCGGATGGTCAGATAAGCTACTCACTGGACTGCTGGCGTGAGACGGATGGGTGAACTGGTGGTGAGACTGGACTGGAGGTGACTGGACCTGGTCGACTGGAACCCTGGGTGACTGCAGGAGACTGGCTGCAACCTCTCTACGGACAGGATGCCATATATTGTTGGTGACAGACTCAACTCAGAGTAGGAGTACTGGAGCCCATAGGGACCACATCACGATGTTTGGCATAGAGATCGCTCTCACACGACCTACTCCATCACAATCCAGTTTCAGTTCTTCTATACAACCAATGATACCATATTTACACACATGATTTCTCTCTAGTGGCTCCCACACTCGAGTTTCAATGGTCGTCAAACTCTTAGTATTCATACCGTGCGAGTCCAGAGAATTGCTACTTCTGAGGGATCTGCCAGGTTTACTACACCAGTACCAGTCTTCTGTTACTAATATTAGCACTCAGATTCATCACACATGTATCCAGTCTATCCCACCAGTTTCCAGTGTCACCTCCGCATACAGTTAGAATAAAGATCTCTACCAGATCACCAGCTTGCGCGCTCAACCAGTCCAGCAGTCAGGTGGATAGCGATTTTTTATCAGTTTACTTCTCACGTCCCCCAGCCTCTTACGCAAGGGTTCCACCAGGTGGCCCACTGCGGTGAAGCACACGCGACCAGATGCGCCTTGCATTTGCTGCATGGACTTTCAGTTTACACTCGCGCTCAGCCACGAAATAGCTCCGAGAGCCAAAGCTCCGGAGAGGTCCATTCCTCCGGTGGCTACTTACTGGACCCGCGATGCAGACGCCTCAGCCTGGGTCAAAAACGCGGAAAGGGCCCAGCGACGCGGAAGACGCATGCATATGTAGCTGGGTAATTGGTACACACCTAACGCGCTCAGCAAATATCTAGGGACCCGCTCCGCGCTTCACTAGTTCCCAATAAGAGCGGGTCGCACTACGTGGGGCGTTCTTCTGTGAGACTGGTGTTGTGGTTTGTTCTTCTTGATTGTGAATATACACATAGTATTAATGGGCCGTAGCACAAATTTATGTAATTGATCAACTCATCAATCGATAATTGATGACAAGGTCGGAGCGCCATAGCACTTTTACTACACATTTACATTATCTATTTGATGTCGCGTGTTTTCTGTATGGATCCTACACTACATACAAACCTAGACAAAGCAGGGGCAAGTTTTTGTGGGAAGCTCACATTCTTAAGAGTTGGTCTATTACCTCTGAGAAGCATTTGAGCATTGGCTTCCGTAGGTAAAATACACTCTGCTATGAGAAGAAGACACTCATGTCTGACATCTGACAGAATTGTACATGGATTGTATATCGAAAATACTCACAGTGGGTAAGTTTCAAAGTAAAAAAACGTGTTTGACTAATTTTATTCACAGGAATGACAAGATAAATGGTTATATTGTCACACCAGTAACGTACGCAGTACATCCTTTGGTTGAAACTCGGGTACCATCATATACACACACACTGACTCCATTCTTTACTTTTACGTGTCAATGTTCGCACAATCTTTTAATAGAATAATATCATTCTATGGCCTAGAGGGCCCAATAAGCTTAGGATACAAGGTAAGGGGAATTTGTATTTGGCTCTGTCATTATTCCCTCAGCGCGATTTGTAATCATGATATCATGACATTTAGACACTGACAGCTCATTACGGGAGGAACAGTACACGATTTAGGACTGCAGTGGTGAAGCCGTGCACTATCTACTGAGTTCACTAGCTTACCATGGAGGATTTCCATCAGAGTATCAGTCATTTGCTATGTTTGGACGAAAGACCGGTACTTATTGGCACCAGTGTTAGGTCTCGGTGACAGCTAGGGGTAGCTCCTGCGCTAGCGTCAGGTGTTTAAGGACTTTCCTTTTATCACAAGACCTGGATGGCTACGTCAAGAGGCGAAGAGTAGCATTGATACCGTTGCACTACCACGCGGGGTATTTGTGGCGGTGGCCGGGATTCTGGCAGCCTCATCTAAGAAGCGGCTCGTCTGGGGGATGACCGCGTTTGTGCCCTTGGTTCCCCATTAGGAATATGCATCTAAGTGAGGAGCCTGCCCTGGATTACACCTTATAATAGCAAATAGACCATTATATGCTAAGTCCCCGCCTATCTCGCCTCCCGAGTGACAGCTGCCACGCAGGCATGCGAGGCGACGCCAGACCTTTCTCGACACACAGCGACGAGGGACGGCCCGATGATGAAACCACTATTTCCTTGAAATGAATTTGGGCATTTCTCACCACGCCCGACAACTCCACATGATCAAACAAATGATAGCTCTGACTAGTAGCATTCGAACATGACAGTCTATCATCTGAATAAGTTGTTATATACCAATCCCACGGCCTAGGTCAGAAACTGAAACACAACCCCTAACCAGCACACAGCAAAACTGAATTCACCAACATTTATTCACAGACTAGGGCCAGATGTAAAGTATGCATTGCTCAACCAGACTGCAGAAATACATGTAAAACAACATGACACATAAATGCATTATACATCACCAACTACAATACTGGAACCAAATTGTAACATCTGTGCAGTACCAAATAGTTGTTTGTGGTCTAATCGCCTATAGCAAGTTAACAATAACATAGCGATGATTATTGGGCTTCAGGTTAACGTCTAAGCATACCCCTGCCTTATACTGAACATAATTAACAATTCAATAAATAAACTGGGCGCCCTCAACATAGCAACCGGCGCGTACCTAAATTCTCTAAAACATGAAACGTGATTTCCCCTCGGTATCGATTGCGGTATCATATGGGCGTCGTGGCGTATCCAGTTACTAACTGCGGACATGTACGCCAAATTCAAAGGCTAGCTAACGCAGGTGCATTCGGTTTATCTTAGTGTTCCATGGAGACGATTTGACCCACTTGACAATGTTATAACGACATGCAAATCCTATTAAAAATTAAAGTTTTCTCTAGAAAGAAAGGCACAAAGAGTAGCTATATATGGCCATAGCGTCTTCCGTGGGGTTGTGGAACACGCGAACTGTATAATGTAGGAGTACAGAATGAGAACAAAGGTTCAGTTTAGTCGGGTTTTTGACACTTTGCCGAGTAGCGAGTTACAGTCCCGCAGCAGAAGATGTTTGTATGGCTTTAGAAAGGCCGCTTCTCGAGCAATAAAATGTAAAAGAATGAGAGCAAAAAATATCCTACTTTATCTTTCCAGTTTCATTGGGAATAAATGAACCAAAGATAGAATAATTTTAGAATTACTTAATTAATTTGTTACAGACACTATTATTGTAGGTGGTATACATGACAGTGATTTTGGGATCAGCTTGTTTAGAGCATTTTTGGGTATCTCATAAAGAGGTGGACGTGGGACGATTGGCAATCACATGGTCGCTGCTGCGACTGAGTTTTATTGTAGAAAGCTGACAATGAAGCATTTGTGCAATGCTTGTACACCGATTGACACGTATAATTTGGGTAAAAGTTTCAGGTTAATACTAAAGAACTTAAGTGAAAAATGAGGTTTGTCTTTTCGAGTGGTTAATTTATTGTTCCTGACTGGTCTGCTTATTATGTTACACTTGTTTTGGCGATTGAACATGTTAAGCATCAGCTGTGAGATCATTGCACGATCATCACAAGCTCATTGTTACTGAAGCGCAGCTTAATACGCGCCTGTGAGCTTCTCACTGACAGCTGTGCAGGTGGCCGGAGGTGACCTGGTTCTGACCTGTACCTGACCTGTACCGCGTCCCTCGCCAGGCGGGCATGGGCTTCAAGCACGGCACTGGCCTGGGTAAGGCGGGCCAGGGTATCGTGGCCCCGGTGGAGGCGTCGATGCAGCGCGGCCGGCGGGGCCTCGGCATGCAGCTGCAGGGCCTGGAGCCGGCCACGGACCTCGAGTGGGACCCCAGCGAAGAGGTAGTGGAGGTGAGTTCATGAACATGCAGTCAGTTACTCATGTATGCCAGGCAAGAAATGGTTTAGTATTAGTATTCTAGGCTCAATGTTGATTCATGATATTCGTGATAACTTGGCATTTTATTGCTGGTTGAAATACAACCAGTAAAGCGCCGTAGCTGGCGATGAACGAGCGAGGGGGAAGGCAATGTATGGTGAATTTTAACTCAATCGGGCAAGTGGTTTCAGTGATACAAAAAGGGTGCGCACGTGCGCACGTGTAGATACACCCACACCTGACTTGTGGAAAGGCAGCGCCTGAGAGGTCACTAACCACACACCAAATTCGAACGCAATCGGTTCAGCCGTTCCGGAGATATATAATAGGGGTGTGCACGTGCGCACGTGCTGAGGCACCCTTCCATTGACTTGTGGAAAAGCGGCGGCTGAGGGGTCCCTAACCACACACCAAATTGAAACCCAATCGGTTCAGCCGTTCCTGAGATATATAATAGGGGTGTGCACGTGCGCACGTGCAGAGGCACCCCACCTCTGACTAGTGAAAAAGCGGTGACTGATGGGTCCCTAACCACAGACCAAATTCGAACACATTCAGCCCAGCCGTTGCGGAGTTTTTGCGGCAACACCTTTCAACACTCCTCAACGTAGCAACGCGCCAAGCGCAGTGGTAAGTCACCCATATGAGTCGCCACTGATAAAAAACAGGATTGATTGGATGGGGCTTACTCAGTAAGGGTGGCCCTTGTGCAACTTTTGTTTCAAAGTGTTGCTCCAAGCCACTTTTTCTGATGCGTTTTGACGCGCTGATTTCGAATATCTCATCCAAATTTCAAAATTCGAATAAAATTTGCCGTCGCCGGGCTGTCGAAAATTCTCGAAGTAGTAAAATTTGGCGGTTTTAGTCACGCTGTGCAAAAAACACCCTATTGAGTGCTTCAATCGTCACATGCAAGTTAAATATGATTTCTTGGCATCATTTTGGCACGAAAATCAGGGATCTATCTTAATTAGTTCGTGCACAGCGTCCCTTCGTATCACGCGCATTTCCATTTTGCCCGCTCGGATGACGGCCAAGTCCGCTAAGGTGTGAAGTGTTAGTTACGGGCCAAACACCACCAGGCGGCCCTTATTGGCTTCAATGGTGACACCATTGGCCTTGGTGGGGTTTTCAAGTTGGCAAAATACGGGAGGGAAAAAGATAAAAACAGGCCTCAAATTATGAACTGGCATACCTCAGTTTCACTGCAAAAGCCATGTAATCACGTCCTTATCAGGTTCCACTCTCGAAACTTTGAACCTTTTTAACCATTTCCGTGGATGTTGCGATACCAGTAACGAACTGCAGCGAAAGAATAACAAAATATGTATTATATATGAAAGCTGTCGGTTTCCTGCCACTAAACATACAAACACGCATATTGCCCATGTCCTCGTAACAAAATCGCACGGCAATGTGCAGCCAGCGAACACAATGTGGTGTCCGTGGCTCACCCATTGCGACATCTTCGCATGCCTACTCTGAAGAGGCGAAAATAACACGTGGACTGCCAGAAGATCCTACACTCCCATCTTATGCTCTATGTGTCTCATTTACGTTACACGCTGACGTGGAGTTGGTGATCTGCCCAGGGCAGCGGATCTAAATGCATCTTATTCACTGAGGCGCGTCCTGGCGGACGGTGCCACTGACTGCTGCGCGGCTGCCTCCGTCGTCAGTCTCACGGCAGCTCAGCTGACTGCGTGTTGCTGGGGATGCCGATGACAAGCGGGGTCGCCAAACACACCTCCAACTGGCTGTTGTCCAGCAACTGACAGTAGGGTGGCTCAATGTCTGCGGCTGCCACGGCCTCCCGGACATCAGTCAGCTCGGTGAAGTGCCGGGCACCAAAATTGACCCCTGGCTTGTGAAACCGGCAGAAAGGCTGCTGGCTGCGGCGCTCGCGCAGTCTCCTGATCAGGTGCACACTTCGGCCCTGATGGACTGATCCTGGTCGCTTAGCATGGCCAGGAGAAACGGTTCTCTGTGTGCGCCATGTAATAAATTCCTGCCAGGCTCTTCTGCGCCACCTGTCAGGTGTCACACTGGCCACTGAGATACTGACGCTAACCCGCCCTAATCTGCTCGGCCAAGTGACGGGTGCGTCGACCTAGATCCCACCAGCAACCGATGCTGAGTGCTGATCTCAGGTGGCACGTAACACAAGAGGCGTATATCGTCCACCAGCGTTACAAGCGACCGCGACGCGGGAGGCTCGTCACGGACATGTAGTATCGTATCAGGGCAGCTCTGGCCGCCCATGAACACCTGGCCTGGTGCATTTACCGTGCTTTTTGTTGACGACGACGCCGGCGTCGTCGGTCAGGTACTAATCAACAAGTCAAGTCAACAAGAAAGCACGGTAGATGCATAGGCCAGGTGGCACGCGGCTGATACGGTACGCACATGTCCGTGACGAGCCCATCCTGGCGTCGCTTGTAAGCTTGGTGACGTAAACGCTGCTTGTGTTTACGGTGCCATCTGTTGGTCAACATTCCGGTGCTGGTGGGATCTGGTCGACGCGCCCCGTCACTTGCCGAGCAGATAGGGCGGCAGCGTCAGTATCTGCAGTGGCAAGTGGAACCTGCAGGTGGCGCAGAAGAGCCGGCCAGGAATTATTACATGGCCGAACACACAGAGAACGTTCTCCCTGTCCATGCAACGACCAGGATCAGTCCATCAAGGGCCGAAGTGTGCACCTGATCAGGAGACTGCGCGAGCGCCGCAAGCCAGCAAGCCTGTCCGCCGGTTTCACAAGCCAGGGGTCAACTTTGGTGCCGCACTTCACCGAGCCTGGCTTGAAGTCCGGGAGGCCGTGGCAGCCGCAAGGCATTGAAGCCGCCTTGCTGTCAAGCTGCTGGACGACAGCCAGCTGGAGGTGTGTTTGGCGACCCCGCTTGTCACCGCATCCCCAGCAACACCAGTCAGCTGAGCGGCGTGAAGACTGACGAACGGAGGCAAGCCGCTGCAGCAGTCAGTGGACAACCGTCCGCCAGGAACGGCCTCAGTTTGAATAAGATAGCATTTAGATCCCGCTGCCCTGGGCTAATAACCAACTCCACGTTCAGCGTTTACGTAAATGAGACACACAGAGCATAAGATGGTGTAGGATCTTCTGGCAGTCCACTGATATTTTTGCCTCTTCAAGAGTAGGCATGTGAAGATGTTCGCAATGGGTGCGGCCACGGACTCCACATTGGTGTTCGCTGGCTGCACACTGCCGTGCGGATTTTGTTACGAAGGACATGGGCAATATGTAATGTTTGTATGTTTTAGTGGCAGGAAATCGCAGCTTCATATATATATATATAATCAAATATTTTGTTATTCTTTCGCTGCAGCTCGTTACTGGTATCGCAACATCCAACGGAAATGGTAAAAAGGCTTCAACGTTTCGAGAAGTGAATCCTGAATAAGGACGTTATTACACGGCTTTTGGGTGAAATGAGGTCATTGCCAATTCATAATTTGCGCCTGTTACCTTTTCCCTCCCGTATATTTGCCAACTGAAAACCCACAAGGCCGATGGGTCACCATTGAAGCAATAAAGCCGCCTGTGGTGTGGCCTGTAAACTAACACTTTACAACCTAGCGACTTGGCGTCAGTCCGAGCGGCAAAATGGAAATGCGCAGATATGAAGGGACGCTGCGCACGAACTAATTAAGGCAGATCCCTGGTTTTCGTGCCAAAATGATGCCAATAAATCATATCAACTTGCATGTGACGATTGAAGCACTCAAAAGGATGGTTTTTGCACAGCGTGACCAAAACCGCCAAATTTTACTACGTCGCGAATTTTCGACGGCCCGGCGACGGCAAATTTTATTCGAATTTTGAAATTTGAATGTGATATTCGAAATCAGCGCGTCAAAACGCATCAGAATAGTGTCTTGGAGCAACACTTTGAAACAAAAGTTGCAAAAGGGGCCACCCTACTACTCAGCAAAGAAGCCCGTCTTGTCAATCGGACGTGTGGTTCCAACAGATATGAGCTTCTCAAAAGCGTCGCCACGGGTCGGGTCGGGTTGGGTCGGGTCGCTCATAATCAGATTTTTCCACATATACCACGTAAAGACGAGTGAGCGCTTCGCGCTTTCTCGTAATCATGTTCATTTCATCAGCTTATTGAGTGGCACATTGGGGCCCGATTTTTGCTTTAATCACCCAGTGGTCTGGCCTCTCACTGAGCTGCTATCATAGTTGCGGCACGCGGCCGCCAGAGGCGCTAGCCTCGCGAGCGGCGCGAGCGCTCGCGAGGTCACCAGTTTGGTCCCGCTCTTCGACCAGTGCGCGCGCTCCTCTGTGCGTGCTTGCTTGTGTGCCGAGTGGTCGCCGCTATTTTAGGCGACCACTATATCCGCACACGGATGACGGATAAGGACAGTAGTAAGGAGCTGGCGGACAGCGTGGCACAGCTGCTGTCGGCGAGACTTGAGCGGCTGGAGACTCTGGTCGTAGGCCTGGCACGTGATAGGCCCGCCATCGGGCAGTGCGCCGCGTCAGCCGCGAGTGAGAACGCCGGTCGTCGGCACGTCGACGTGGACGAGCAGCATCTGCCGACGCAGAGTGCTGTCTGTGGCTCTTACAGTGAGCTACAAAGCGAGTTTCGTGCCATCAGAGAGTGTTGCGAAGATCAAGCTGCCAGCTGATCTGGTGGTCGGAGAAAGCCGTGCCGGCGTTATCAGGGCTGATTGGCCGAAGTTCAGCGTCATCCAGAAGTCAGCCAGGTTCCAGGAAGCCATCCTGAAGCTGCTGTCTACCTGCGAGGCGTCTGAACCCTTGCTTTCGACCGTGACAACGGTGACGCTGGCCCATCTCCGCTACCTCCAAGAGGAGTACACACACCTGCTCGTGAGCAGCCAGTTCGATGAGGGCACATCAAGGCTGTTTGCCACTCTGCAGCAGAACCCGGCTGCCTTCCCGCCGAGTGCGTTGGAAAAACCTGCAACGCGCAGTGTCCATCGCAGGTGCTCGCCCGCCACGGCAGGTCAGTTCGGCGGCGGCTTCCCGTGGCCGCGGGGTACCCTCACCGCTTGGCTTCGGGCGGGCGGCGGCCGCGGCTATACGGCTTTGGGCAGTTTCGCCGGCCGGGTCCAGAGGCCTGTTCACGGACCTGCGGTTGACTGCGGTTCGGCGGTCAGCAGTGGTCGGAAGCCAGGAGGGGTAACTAAAAGTCGGGATGGGCGAACGGTATGACGTCACATGGCTGCGGTTGGCGGCGGTTCCGGCGGTTGGAACGAAGCAACCGCCGATGATGTTTCTTCGGGGTATTGTCTTTGCATCGCCACAACAGCTGGTTCGACGACCCGGGAACAGCTGGCGTGGTGGCAGCCCTGCTTCGTTCGCTACCGAACACTAGCCGTTATCGTTAGCTACCGCCGCGGATTTCCGCGTGGCTTCCTGCGTGCGTCGCTCAGATGCTGCGTGTGGTCGCAGGTGGAGGAGAGCTTCTCCTGGATTGCCCCCTATGACCAGGAGATCCCCGACCTCGACACTTTGATGGACTGGATGGAGGAGGGACCCAGGAAAAAGGAGCTGGAGGGCGAAACTGAGTTCTGCTCGCCGAAAATACTGACTGACGTGCTGAACTGTAAGGTAAGAGGGCTTTCTGTAGGTTGCTCAATCAAACAGGCATGCCTGCCAGGCACGAAGCAGGGTAAAACTGATTTATTGTCCTGTTATCTACATTGATCTTCTTATAACTTCTTTGAACTGACTTCGTCTGAGGAGCCCACACTGGCAAACCTGCTAACCATAAGTGCCTTGATCAGCTCACCAGATGTCACTTCTCTCCCTCAGAGCGTGTTTGACTGCCCTGTCAGTTCACTGGCTGGATGTTCACCGCTGTTCCCCAGCGCGTGTTTGAGGCGGTCAGCCCACCACCAGATGTCACTGGTGTGTCTCAGAGCGTGTGTGAGGAGTCCCTGTGACAGACCATGTCAACTATAACTGTAAATCAGCTCACCAGATGTCACCGCTGTGCCTCAGAGCGTGTTTGACCAGCTGCAGCCGGAGGAGATGCGGAGGGCTCGCAGCCGCAGCAACCCGTTCGAGTCGATCAAAGGCGTCTTCTTCCTGAACCGGGCCGCCATGAAGATGGCTAACATGGACGCCCGGTTCGACTTTATGTTCACTAGGCCGACCTATCCCGACGGGGTGAGTACCACACCACGTGCGTCGTGCACGCCTTGCACTGACTGACGGCTTGACACTATTTCTCGTACACACCGTAGTTGGTGTGCTGCTTAGGACGAATATGTATGCTAAAGTGCTTTAAACGTGTTTTCTTCTCAAACTGAAGTCTCTGATGCGATAATCGCTGATTCGTTATTATCTTAGGAGTGCCTCGTTAGTTCTGGTCATGTATTCTTGTGCCCTAGTCTCCCTTACCACTGCTCACGGACACCTGCCCCATCCCTCTCCCAGAGGGACCAGGTGGGCGAGAACGACCTGCTCTTCTTCGCGGACGTCTGCGCCGGCCCCGGCGGCTTCTCCGAGTACGTTCTGTGGAAGAAGAAGTGGCGGGCCAAGGGGTTCGGCTTCACGCTGAAGGGCGAGTGCGACTTCAAGCTGCACGACTTCCACGCCGGGCCATCGGAAACGTTCGAACCGCACTACGGTGAGTAGAAGGTGACGATATCTCGTTCGAAAAACGTTAATGTGACGAAACTGACGTTGGGCGCAAATTGACCCAAAGGTGTCGGCTCGCCCTTAAACCCCAATAAACAAACAAAACGGACGTTGGTTTTGGAATAGCAATGATGACCAAACATGCCAAATGTGATTTTAGAACTGATTCCGTAACGCTGCGACTTTCTCTGCCGCAGGTGAGGGCGGCCTGCAGGGCAACGGAGACGTGTTCCGGCGCAGCAACCAGCAGGCCTTCCGCAGCTTCGTCATGAAGCAGACCAACAACAAGGGTGTCCACTTCGTGATGGCGGACGGGGTACGTCGTGGACCTGTGTGTAGCTGTTGTAGTGCCCTGTAACGAGGCTAGGTGTTACGGTGCTGGTAGTAGTAGTGACGTCTTGTTTTGGGATTGTTCTTGTCTGTTAACGCGTGATTTCCTCTTTTTGCAGGGGTTCTCGGTGGACGGACAGGAAAACATCCAGGAGATTCTCTCCAAGCAGCTGTATCTGTGCCAATTTCTCACCGCACTGAACATCGTCCGAACAGGTCAGCAAATCAAATAACCCCTCCAAACACACTGTTCCCTTGCTATGCCTTAAAGTCTGCTCCACATTTCAACTGAGATTTTGTTAATAGTCTGCTTAAATTGATTTGCGATTTCATCTACATTATTCACATTAATATTTGCCAGCGCGACGTTGCCCTATGACGTCAGCCAGTGTGCGGTCAGTCTGTTAGTCATCATTTCATCATCATCATTTATTTCACATGACCTCCGCATTCACGGCTTTTCGGGTCAAGAGTCAGTATACATTGAAAAGGCACGCAAGACATAAAAGACAAATTGACATTACAGGGATAAAACTCATTTAGTCACATAATCACTTAGCTCACCATCATTAATCCACTTCCGAAGCTCTTTCCTACACACATGCCAGCTCCGGGCCTCCCTAACAGCCACAGAAGTCCTGTCATTTCGCAGCTCTATAATGGGAAAGACCGCCGCATGCTCCGTTCGAATCGCCGGGGCAGCTGAANGTTGTATTCCGCTAACTCCATTAACACAGAAGATATAAGCGTTTGATTGATACCAAGTACGCCAAAAGTCGTGAACTTTGATGACCTCTTAATCTGACCTTAGAGGTCACCGGGACCTAAAAGTTGGTGTTTATGTTTCTTTCATTTGACACTACATGTGTACCAATTTTTATCAAAATCGAAGGGGGTCGGGGCCTTTCTTGTGCGATCTGACATGGCATGCACCATAGATGTCAAGAATCGTTAATAAATTACGTTACGCTATTTTGACTATTGTTCAACACATGCTATCAACCTTATGAACAATGTCACGCTTTGGCTAGGGACCCCCTTCTCCTCCCCTTGAGCGTAATGTACTTTATGAACGGCTCATTAACGGGCTGGAAAGTACGTGCAACAAAAAATGTCGACACGTAATCTTTGGACATCGACGCCAGAATCCCTCAACGCGTCGTGAGTCGGGGTTCGTAATCTCCCCGCACCGCGCGCAGTCATTATTACTTCGCTATCGCACGATCCCCCCCCCCCACCCCCCCCCCCCCCACCCCCACCCCCACCCCTAATCTGTCAATAGGAAAAGGATGCAGTGTCCTTATACCGCCTATAAAATTAATGTTACGTCAAGGGTGTCTATGAATGGTTACACACAGATTGCCGGCGTTCAGCATTGCAGGCGACGGTGACACAATAAATGAACGTCTGATTCCCTCGTGACCGTGCCGAGGGGAGGTACGAATTCCTGGTATTTCGCCCCTAATTGAGCTAAGCATTCGAATTCGAGAAAGAACAAAAAAAAAGTGGAACATACAATTTTATCAAATGGATACCAAATTTGAAATCAGCATAAAAATGTCCTAGTCCTATTAACTTCCAGATGCAAACACAAATAATATCAGGTCATCAAAGGTCATTGACCTCGGTTGACCTCTGAAAAGGTCATCTGGGGTCATGATCTTCATGGAAGCCGTTCATGTCACCTGTTCACACCTGTGTACATAATTTATGCTCCTGAACATCTATAAAACACCGTATTACCGGTAATACGCGTCACTATTCCCATACACTATTCCCAGGTCATGCTAGGTCACGTCAAGCTGAAAACTCGGGAAGTGATCGAGTTCGTCGACCGCAAGCTACCCACAAAATTTGACGTCAATCGGGCTTAATAAACCTACATTATGGCAAGCGACATGAAAATAGACTCGTGACATAATGCTCCGTTTCACTTCTTTACCATACTCGGAGGGTAATATTTCAAAAAGTTGAAATGTCTCCATCCTTCTTTTTTGCACGTTCTTAGAGGATGTTACGGCCATTTATTGTTCAAGCTTGGACTAGTTACGAGCGGTCAAAATTATATATAAATACATTGTATGATTTCGACCTCGTCAGGTCAAAAGTCATATTGAGGCCACGCGATTTTTCCCCTTTTCCGAATGGTCCAACCCTGTGGAGTATTTGGTATTAGCTGTCTCCTGCTAAGTTCATTAGCACATAATATATAAGCGTTTGATTGATGTAAAGTACGCAAAAAAACGTGGCCTTGGAATACCGCTAAATATGACTTTTGAGGTCACCCGGAGATAAAAGCTGGTATGTATGCTTCTGTCACTGGACACCACATTTGTACCAATTTTCATCTAAATCTGAAAAGGTCTGGTATGAAACCACTCTTTTTGTGTGATTGGACGTGAAATGAGAAAAATAACAGCCAAGGTATTTTTCCCTATGTCAATTGTTTATCAAAGTATTTTGTTTCCGACAGCTTTTTGAAGATATTAAAATCAGCCTGAGTGTTTTACTCTAGGTGTCCGTATCTTACGCGGCTCACCCTCCCCGACATTACTCAAATGTCCCAAAATTTGTCAATTTGGGTGGGAGATGACACCCATGTAAATAGTTTTCCACTCTCATTCTACATTTTAGGAGTGAATTTTTCACTCCCAAATCATGAATTGTGATGTTGATTCTTACATAAACAAATATTTACTAGAAATACATGATATCAATTAAAACCGCTGCTTTTCATACTCAACAGTAATCAATATCGTACCATTTTCTACATAATTTTCCTCTCTCATGGTCTTTTTAGGCTCAAATTGTCCACTCTGACACCCAAGCCAAAATGAAATATTGGGACACTGCTGATGACTCGCACCTTACGTAACCTTCCCTTCTCGCTGACACTCTCCCCTCGCACCCACAGGTATTTCCTGGACGACACACAGCAGAACAGTGAGCGGTACCTCTCTGCTCAGACCATCGCAGCCTCGGACGAGATCCGTGAGCTGGCAGCCGGGGCGGCTGAGCTGGGTCGGGACGGCGCGGCGCCGTGAACACCAGACCCCCCCCCCTCCCCCTGCTGCCGCCCCCGCCCGCGGCTCGTGCTCGCGTCCGACCCGGCGGTGATGGCGGAGACGGCGGCGACTGGTGCGGCGCGTGCTGAATATGAACCTCACCGGTCTGGATAGGGTAGGTCCGCCTCGATGTGGCGCTGTGGCTCACTCTGCCAGGCTCGGCAGCGAGTACAGCGGGACCCTGGGCCCAGGGGCCAGTCAGGGGGCCCCGGGGCCAGTCAGGGGTGGGTGGCGGCTGAATCAGAGGGGGGACGGGGGGGTCAGATATCACCGGAAACAGACGCAGCCGAGCGCGGTACGGCCGGCACGGCGACGGCTAAACAATGCAATGTCGTGAGTGATGTGGGGTGCAGCTGTATGTGGTGCTGGCTGGATTGGAAGCCAGGATTGTTTGAATGGTCCAGTGAGGGAATGCCTGCAGTTATATGTGTACCGGGGTTCGAGTTTTCACGTTACAGTGACGATTTCAGACATCGACCCGGGTGAATGTCTAGCGGCATTCTCAGGGCTCAAATGCGCTGATAGGTATTGGTGGTGGTCCAGGGTATCTACAATCTAGATGACAAATCAAAATTTATATGTGCCAGTTGGATGTCAAAACCATGGATTTTCAGGTTATATGCACCCTTTAAAAGTTATATGTAAATAGCCTTTGCCTATGATTACGCAGAAAATATAGAAAAAGATATAAAGGATTAAAGAACCAAAGGAGCAGCCGGCTCCTTAATTCTTTATTTTTTGTTCTGTATTTTCTGCGTTATCATGAGCAAAGGCTATTTAAATATAACTTATAAAGACATATTCATAATGATCATAACAGTCATCCAATTAATATTATATTTACCCCCTTATATCGTTTTGGGTTTGACAAACAGCTTGGTAAGCGTTCACATCTTGAGTCGTTTGGTCTACTACGCAGCCATGTCTATTGATATGTTGTTTATTGCGCAAAGTGCTTACATGTACGGGGTGGGTGACGTATGTATGTACCAACAGCTAGCTGGCTTATCGAGATACGTCATGATTGCCTCATATCGAGTCAGCATGAGGTCTAAATGGAAACGAGATGAGCTTTCCTGGCAGGTGACAGGTTGGGTTGGGATGCATTAGAACCCGAGCCGAGGTGATAGTTTGTCTAGTCGTGTATGTGCACTGTGAAGTCATGTGCCGTGCGTATCGGCTAGTAGGATTTTGTGTTGCATACCCCGCAGAGTAGGGCAGACAGATATGTTGTTTACAGACAGGTAGTGAGCTGGCTATACCCCGTGTGTGTGTGTGTGTGCGTTTGTGTGTGTGTGTGGTTGACTGTTACCACCCGTGGCAATGTCCGCCTCTGTGGTGCGGGCTGCTCCTATGGTACCGCCCGTGGCAATGTCCGTCCGTCTATGTCCGTCTATGGTCTATGGTGCGGTGTCGCAACCCTTGGTGTGTTGGACTGTGCCCCTTCCCACTCTCCATTCTTGCTGTTCAGAATGCTTTCGGTGGTCAGTTTTGAGATAGCCTGCGTCGGCTGCACGAGTGTCCAGTGTGCTTTATCTGTGCTCAGCAGTGTCAGCTCGTCGGAATGTGCGTGGAGTGCGGATCTGTGCTTGAATATTGTGCTTTGATGTGTGTGTGTGTGTGTGTGTGTGTTTTCTCGTTTAAGATGATCGAAATGATTTGCAGCCTATCGCCTTCAAAAACGGAACATCTGAGCGTGGAAACTGATAAGGCATTCCAGGACAGATCGACAAGGGGTAACACCCTACATCTCCGATTTCGATTAAAGTCTGTGATAGGGGTTATCTGGAGCGTCAAATCACGCTGTGCAAGTTTCAGCTTGACTGGAGTTACGGCTGCCGAGTTATAGCCTCCGGTATTTTCGTGAGGTCAGCTTGCATGACTTAGCCGATCAGCCAATAACTCCACAACAAATCGTCCAATTCCTATAAACTCATATATTTTATGAATGGCAATGAAGTAAGGAACATCATCCCAGCCCCAGTTTTGACCTGGTGCCACTGCTGATTTGATGACCCAGGTGCCACTGTATTACAGTGACCGATGCTAGGTCAGCTGAGGTCATCTGAGGCTACCAATTTACCAGCACTTTTTCCAATAACTCTTGATAGAATAGAGATAAAGACGTTCGAATAACACCACTGCTCTCGTCGAGTCGTGTCACGTCGCCCCACATGCAACATAACCTACCTGGGTCACCAAATGACCCTGAACTGAGGTCAAATTTTTAAGTTGACCTAACCAGGTCACCGTAATAAATTTCGAAGTGCCTTGACGAGACAAACACGATGGTGTTAATAATTATTGCTCTATGTTGAATCGATATCAAGTTATTGACGAACAACTGTTTTTTACTAGCAACAACGACAACTTCAAGATGTTCGTGAATAACTTTTTATATATTAAAGATAAAAATATAATTTTAACAGCATCGTATTTGTCTCGTCAAGACGCTTCGAGTCATTATAATGATGACCTGGCTGGGTCATCATTAATATAATATTAGGTCAACTTCAAAACTTGACCTAGGTCAAGGTTATTTGGTAACCCTGGTAGTTCAAGCTGGATATCGGGGGACGCAAATCGACGATAAAAAACACAGTGCTGTTCATTTACACGTCTCTATCTGTATTATATGAAGAGTTATTGGCAAAAAATGTGATGGCGACATCAGATGACCTCAGCTGACCTTGCAGAGGTCACTGAGCAATCATTGCACCTGGTCCATCAATAAATTCACCCAACTAACCCTCCAGGTGGCTTATATTGCAACCTGAAACTTCCGTGTGACACAGAAACCGCAATTAATGTCATCATGGGACATTTTATCATTTAGTGTTGTTGAAAAGAGAAAAATGCGTTAGTTTTTGAGCAAATACAGTATTCATTTATACAAAAATACAACTCTCCAACTTTTGTGCGTGTGCAAAGCCACAACAAAACTCATATGTCCAAAAGTGATATATTATAAAATGATCAAAAAAATAGCTTCAGCCCGCTCGTGTCAAGGGTCTAGCGTCACACAGAGGTCACGAGGTAATTTCGCGTTAGTAATCCACAAAATACATACCTCGGGCTGGATGATGGTTCCCTTATCCCTCCAAATTTCAGGGAAACTGTTATGACCCTTCTTAGGAATGGAGTTAATTTGTTCTTTACCCATATGGGAGGATGTGGCTGATCGGCTGTCATGCAAGGTGACCTCACAAAAATGCCTCAGGCTATAACTCGGCAGCCGTAACTCCAATCGAGCTGAAACTGGCACAGCGTGATTTTGCGCCCCAGATAACCCCCAATACGGACTTCATAAAAAATATGAAATGTAGGGTGTTAATTTTGGAATTTTCGCTTGTCGATCTGTCCTGGAATGCCCCTCTGATGTCTGTCTGTATCAGTATGCCACTGGTGATCAATGGTCATGGTCCGATGTGGCCTGCTCAGGTTTGCGTTATATTCTCACACCGCAAGAAGCGAATAGCCTGAATCGGCTGTTGCTGATTTTGTCATGCCTACATAGTACATACCCGTATATGGACATAAGAATGCGATATTGTCTGTGGATGTTCCAGATTATTCGGTCTCATGGTTTTGGGAATGCAATATTGGTTGGAAGTAGTCGATAGCAATAAAGATGAGGATGAAATGCCCGTGTGCTATTTTGTTTCTTCGTAACAATAAGAGAAACACAACACTGCTCAGTGCGACCAGCCTCTGTAGCTCTTATCGGGAGGCCGCTGGTGATTCAAGATCTCACCCCGGTGTGGCAGGCTGGGTTCGAGTCGCTTCGGTGCTCACCTATTTGCTCCTGACTGGGAATTGGGATGGCTTGCGGCCGGTGGAAGCGGTCGCGTTTTAAAGTCGGGTGACGTCAGAGGGTGGGGCGGACCGTGTTCACTGTTCATGTATGTCGGGACAGGAAACAACATTCGCTTAGAACATTGTTGTCGGTTACCAGGAACTGCGTGATCGGATGATTGGGCCTGGTCCTGCGTAACAAGCTCTGCTTAGCGTGTGACCCGTCATCCGACATCAGAAATTCATCCAAATATGCAGACTAATGTTCAGTAACAATACCACTTTGTAGTTAGCGTCAAATGCCAGAGCTTGTAGACCGTGAAGTGAAACCCGGAGGAAACAGCTGATATTTCCGTCATTGAATCACAGCCCTGTGCTGTGTTACGTGCGTCGCGTTCCGTCATTTAATCACCGCCCTGTGCTGTGTTAACGCGCGTCGGCGTGACGGGCGTGTTGTAGCCGGAATCGAGACTGTAACTGCAGCCAAATGCTGAACACCGACATACAATGATTGACTTTTAATGGAGGAAGTGAATGTGAATAGAGGCACATCACTCTCAATACGGGTACACATTAGTTAAAATAACTGCTTTTAATCAGTCACTTCCTCCGACTGAACGATAAATGCATACCTGAGATTGTAACAGGTGATGCGTGCACGTAACCCTCGGTTATACAGCCCATCACGTCATCGTCGTTCTTCGAATGGAAACAGATACCAATCACGGTATATGTCTTTATTGCCAGCCACAGACGTGTTTCTGATTAAAGCGAATCACGCAGACACCTAACCTGATTCACTGCCATTACGTAACTCGAAAATCACAATAACACAATCAAAAAGACACCGCAAAAGCAAGCCGCTTTCACTTCTTGCTTCGAACGTCAGAAGAATAATATAAGACACGCCCAATGATTGACACATGACATACCTTCCATTCACCAACAGATAGGACAAATTGACTTTATTATAATACATCTGGTATCAACGAACACTGGTAGCAAATTATCATCACTTTGATCTAATATCAGTCGAACTAATACCCTCTTCGATACAAAAATTGGTCCGCCATTGCCAGTGCTTAACACACGGAAGTACATTTCACATGACAATCATGATATGTGTCGTGAAACTGAGCACTGAGAGTAGGACAGATCAGTAGCACCCATAGCGGCAAGTATGATGGATGATCAAGACTCAAAATACCACACTGCAATATACAGATACAACGTTA
Source organism: Semibalanus balanoides (assembly GCA_014673585.1). NCBI lineage: Eukaryota > Metazoa > Arthropoda > Thecostraca > Balanomorpha > Balanidae > Semibalanus > Semibalanus balanoides. The sequence goes on from VOPJ01012271.1 coordinate 56,486, forward strand.
GTGAGAGTGATTACTGATTATGCACATACCCTACGAGATGGTATTTATCAAATGACATGATTTTCCTTTCGCCTTTGCTTTGTTACATGTCTTATGTTCTATGATCATCCTCAACACATTTCTGACAGTCTCCAAACCAGTCATCGTATAACCAGCACTCGTGGTCGTTCCGACGTTCGCTGCTGAAACAGCCTGTCCGTTAGGGTCACAGTAGGGGAGGGGGCCTCACATCCCCGAATCGAGCACCAGGAAAAGCAGGCCTCCACAGACGTGCTATGGAGGCCTGGTGGCACGTGCTCCCATACGCCGGCCATAACCTTCATCTCGGGCTGGGGTTACTAAGGCACCATTACCACGGCTAGCTCTGTGAAATCCGGCTCTGACTCACAGCGGTCTTCTCTGATCCCGGCTCCAGCACGTGTAAACAATCGATAAATGTGCCAATGCCAAGATTGTCTTGATTGTATGTCACCAATGAACCGTGCAAAAAATCCGCTCTGTCATCGGCGGCTGGGTGAACTATGAGTCTTGAAAGTGGTTATGCTAGGAACACCGTTGGGTATAATTTCCGTAGGACGGATTGGACAGTTCCCGAATGCCACTCGTGGCGTCTGTACTGAACGTTGGTTTCCACGGCTCGGCGGCGGCGGCGGCGGCGGCGAGTGTCCGGCTCGTCTCTGCGTGTGGCAGGCGCTGGGACAACCCAGTGTCTGTGTCCTGTCCGTCAATACCACCGCTTATGACTGTCTGACGGATTAACCTCCGCAGAGCAGACCGATGGCACACCATAAATCGGTTTATGGCGGCCGGTCGCGGCGACGGTCACGTTTTATTGTCTCCGCCGCCTGTGCGTCGCATCTATATCAGCGGCGGCCGACTCACACACGAAGCGAGGCTCGCGCGTGGTATCGGGCACTCCCCAGTTTGTGATCGTAAAACGCGTAAATCTCTGGCGTCAGAGGAACGGACGAACTCGGGTAAACAAATACGTCACTCCTGGTCGGTGATGACCGAGTTTTAAACGGGGGTCCTGTGTCGAGTGACGCTCATTCACTCAACGCAGGCAAGATGGACATTCCTGATATGCTTTTAAACGTGAGTAGTGGCATTAGCAAAATCGGCACCCATATGGAAGCATAGATAGATCTTGATGATGATGATAGGGCAGTTAAAGTAATGATGAATAGGCGGACCAATGCATTATGTATAACAAAGCCGTAGTATGGATCAATTGCATATGTACAGGAGTCGTTGATCACGATCCATCTAGTGGTAGGAACAATCACTCAGCCTTCTCATCTCAGTTTGATTCTTCTCCCTTCTCATGGAAGATGCTCGCCTCGACGAATCAACTGCATTGAACGCATCTCATCGCAGTTGATGGAATGTTTTACGGAACATCTCGCGGGCACGAAGCAACGACTAAATGCCTCAATGACTCAGAGACAGACCTCAGGTGTCCTGGACCGACCTCCAGCTCCGTCCACAATCCCATCCACCTTAGATGATGATGTAGATCCAGTAGACGATGTTGACCGCGAGGAAGCCGAGCGGGAAGAGCCAGCGACTGCGGATGTCGATCCACTTGGCGATCTGCGGCGGCGTCATCTCGACGAACGGACGCGGGAAGACGGACGGACGGCGCATAGAGGAGCGGCGCCGAGGAGCCTCCTGCCCCTCCTCCAGCTGGTCCTGCCGCACAGAGGGACGGTCAGAGGAGCGGCGCCGAGGAGCCTCCTGCCCCTGCTTCAGCTGGTCCTGCCGCAGAGAGGGACGGTCAGAGAAGCGGCGCGGAGGAGCCTCCTGCCCTGCTACCAGCTGGTCCTGCCTGCACAGAGGGACGGTCAGAGGAGCGGCGCCGAGGACCTCCTGCCCGCTCCACCTGGTCCGCCGCCAGAGGGGAAGGTCAGACAGAGCGCGCCGAGGACCTCTGCCCTCTCCAGCTGGTCCTGCCGCATCAGAGGGAACGTGTCAGAGGAAGTGGCGGGCGGAGGAGCCTCCTGCCCCTGCTCCACTGGTTCATGCGCACGAGAGGGAGGTCAGAGGAGCGGCGCCGAGGAGCCTCCTGTTGCCCCTGCTCCAGCTGGTCCTGCCGCAGAGAGGGACGGTCAGAGAAGCGGCGCGAGGAGCTCCCTGCCCTGCCCAGCTGGTCCTGCGCAGAGAGGCGACGGTCAGAGGAGCGGCGCCGAGGAGCCTCCTGCCCCTGCTTCAGCTGGTCCCTGCCGCAACAGAGGGAACGGTACAGAGGAGCGCGCGCGGAGGCCTCGCTGCCCCTGCTCCAGCTGGTCCTGCCGCAGCAGAGGACGGTCAGAGGAAGCGGCGCGGAGAGCCTCCTGCCCCTGCTCAGCTGGTCCTTGCCGCACAAGAGGGACGGTCAGAGGAGCGGCGCCGAGAGCTCTCCTGTCCCTGCCTCCAGTGGTCCTGCCGCAGAGAGGGACGGTCAGAGAAGCGGCGCGGAGGAGCCTTCCGTCCCTGCATCCAGCTGGTTCCTGCCGGCACAGAGGGACGGTCGAGGAGCGGGCCGAGGAGCTTCCTGCCCCTGCTCCAGCTGGTCCTGCCTGCACAGAGGGACGGTCAGAGGAGCGGCGCGAGGAGCCTCCTGCCTGCTCCAGCCTGCGTCCTGCCGGCAGAGAGGGACGGTTCAGAGGAGCGGCGCCGAGGAGCCTCCTGTCCCTGCTCCCAGCTGGGTCCTGCCGCAGAGAGGGAACGGTCAGATGGAATGGCGCGCGAGGAGCCTCCTGCCCTCCTCCAGCTGGTCCTGCCGCAGAGAGGACGGTCCAGACGGGCGGCGCCGAGGAGCCTCCTGCCCCTGCCCAGCTGGTCTGCCGCAGAGAGGGACGGTCCAGAGGAGGCGGCGCGAGGCGCCCTCCTTGCCCCTGCTCCAGCTGGTCCTGCGCACAGAGGGACGGTCAGAGAGCGGCGCCGAGGAGCCCCTGCCCCTGCTCCAGCTGGTCCTGCCGCCATAGAGGACGGCAGAGAGTGGCGCCGAGGAGCCTCCCTGCCCTGCTCCAGCTGTCCTGCCGCACAGAGGGACGGTCAGAGGAAGGCGGTGCGGAGGAGCCCCTGCCCTTGCTCCAGCTGGTCCTGCCGAGAGAGGGACGTTCAGAAGGAGCGGCGCGGAGGAGCCTCTGCCCTGCTGCCAGCTGGTCTGCCGCAGAGAGGGACGGTCAGAGAAGCGGCGCGGAGGAGCCTCCTGCCCCTGCTCCAGCTGGTCCTGCCGCACAGAGGGACGGTCAGAGGGGGGGGGGCAAGGCGAGGTGGCAGCCAAGGGTGGCGTCACCTTCCGAAAGTAAGCGGGACGGAGGCATTTTGAAGTCGATTCTTTCCATGCAACGTCTATAAGCATAATGTAAAAATCCGAAAATATTTGTGGGGACGCGTCCCCCCATCCCCCTTTGGCGCCGCCCTTGGTGGCAGCGGCCACTAGCCACGCTCGAGACATGAATGTGCAGACAGAGCTGAGGTATTAATTTGTCATGACTCAATGACGGGCAGTGACAAACGGGAACACTTATAGATATATCGAACTACTCGTGTTACCGCATATTTCATGGAATCCGATATATTGGTCTCTCTCGCTCTCTCTCGCTCTCTCTCGCTCTCTCTCGCTCTCTCGTTCTCTCGCTCTCTCGCTCTCTCTCACTCTCTCGCTCTCTCGCTCTCTCGCTCTCTCGCTCTCTCCCAGCCACTAGTAGTCGGGGCCTCGCTGCACTTCATAATGGGAGCAAAGTGCCCGTCCCTGTTGGCTGGCTGGAGCGCACGGCCCTGGAACTTACAGACTCTGGCGAGTTTCCTGTCAGCTGGTGAATGTCTCTCTTCCTCAGGCCATTCGCGTCCTGAAAAGGAACAACAGGTTTTACTGCTTAATTTTCTCTACCTAACCCCATAAATATAAGTTTGCACGTGTGCTCATCAACTCTCAGAACATTTCCCCATTGACACGAACATTCCTCATTTTCATATGATTTTTATCACCATGTGATGTCAGACAACGCATCACACGAATTGTAATATAAAGCAGTAGAGCGAACTGAGCTCGGCCTACGTACCTGGGCGACGCTGCAGTCTCCCTCTGAAGGATCCTCCACGAAGAAGACGGACGGTCGCGGCTGTGGGTTGGGAGGAGGTGGCACCAGCAGCGTACTGGGGGTCATGCCCGTCTTGCCGATCTTGTCCAGCATGGAGCAAGACTGTGACAGGCCGTAGTTGACAGCTCCGCCGTGACGGGTGCCCGTCAGACTGTCACGGGAAGAGCTCCGGGCCAGAGTCGACTTCAGCACGTGCTTCGTCGTTATCTTCTTCAGCGTCACGTTCTTGCTGCGATGTGAGAGGATCAGAATCATCAATGCTTTCTAGTGAATAACCAACAAACAGTAGGTATTCTATGTTGAATATGTATTTAGTTCGGTTTCGTTTTCCTCATTGTTATAAAACTCAGGGTGTCGCCGACTCACCGCCTTCCGAAAGTTAGGGAGAGGCATTTTGAAGTCGATTCTTTCCATGCAATGATGATATAGGCGTAATGTTAAAATCCGAAAATGTTTGGGGAACGCCTCCTGCTTGGGGGAGACGCGTCTCCCCCCCCCCCCGCTTCCGACGCCCAATTATAAAACACTGTGCAGTGTGCAACAACGAGGCATGGGATCAGGGATACAACCTTGCGTTGTACCGTTACCAATGGTAAGTACTGCTGATTAATTTTGTTAATATGCCTCATTAAGAACATCCTAACAGAGTACCTTAGCCGAATATAACCCGTTACACCATCTTACTTGCGCCTGTGAATGGTGTTGACGAATGCGAACTCTACCAGTGACAGGAAGATGAATGTGGTGCAGATGAAGAGCCACACATCCACGAACTTGGTATAGGACACCTTCGGCAGCGAGGTCTTGATGCTATTAGATAAGGTGATGAACGTCAACATCGTGGCGGTCCCTGGAATGACGTGTCCTTGGTGTCATATTTCTCCATTATATGAGGATTCTTGACAGTTTTAGTCGCGTTTTCATCCGCTATGACCTCGTAGTGGGAGGCATGAGATTTGACGACAAAGCCATCATTTCCTTGTTATTCTCCCGTAACCTGAAATTCAATTACCGTGGATTTGCGTCGAAGCCATAAAACTGTCAGCCTAAGCGCAAAGGAACGCAAGCAGCAAACATACAGCGGCAAATAGAACAGATGACACATCAATACAGCGTGGGAACGGGAGAACGTCTTCGCTTGCCGGTGATGGCAGCGACCCTAAGACGGTGGCCATGAGCTATCTGTCGTGACCCATGTGAGGGGGCGGTGGTGTTACGACAGAAACTGACCTAGCGTGACCCTGGCGGGGCGGTGGTGTTACGACAGAAACTGACCTAGTGTGACCCGGGCGGGGGCGGTGGTGTTACGACAGAGACTGACCTAGTGTGACCCTGGCGAGGGCGGTGGTGGTACGACAGGGACTGGACCTAGCTGACCCCTGGCGAGGGCCGGTGTGGTACGGCAGGACTTGACCTAGTGTAACCTGGCCTGAGGGCGGTTTGTGGTGTGTTTTTACGACAGAGACCTGACCTATAGTGCGTGAACCCTGGCGATGGGCGGTGTGGTTACGAGCAGAGTACTGACCTAGCTCGGTGGACACTGCGGACGGGCGGTGGGTGTACGACAGCGTTGACTAGTGAACCCTGGCCGGGGTGGGCTTAGTGGCTGTTACGACAGACTACTGACTAGCCTGACCCTGGCGGGCCCGGTGTGTTAGACACGAAGATGACCTCATGTGGACCTGGCGAGAGGTGGTGGTGGTACACAGGGACTGAACCTATGTAACCCTGGCGGGGGCGCAGGTGGTGTTACGACAGAGACTGACCTAGCGTGACCCTGGCGGAAGGGCGGTGGTGTACGACAGAGACTGACCCTATGTGACCCTGGCGGGGCGGGTGGTGTACGACAGAGGACTACCTTAGTTGACCCTGCGGCTGGCGGTCGGTGTTTACGTACAGATACTGACCTACGGGACCCTAGGCGGGGCGGTGGGTGTTAGCGACAGGGACTGACCTAGCGGACCCTGGCGGGGGCGTGGTGTTACGACAGAGACTGACCTAGCGTGGACCCTGGCCGAGCGGTGGTGTTTTACGACAGAGACTGACTAGTGTGACCCTGGCGAGGGCGGTGTGGTACGACAGGGACTGACTAGGGACCCTGGCGAGGGCGGTGGTGTAACGACAGAGGACGTGACCTAGTGTGACCCTGGCGAGGGCGGGGTGGAACGGGACCAGGGACTGGACCTGTGTAACCCTGGCGCGTGGTTAACGACAGGGACTGACCTAAGTGTGACCCTGGCGGCGGTTGGTGTACGACAGAGACTTGACCTAGCGTGACCGGGGGCGGCCGGTGGTGGTTACGACAGAGGACTGACCTAGCGTGACCCTGCGGGCGTGGTTACGAGGGACGACTAGCGGACTGGCGGGGCGGTTGGTGTTACGACAGACTTACTGACCTAGCGTGACCTGGGGGGGTGGTTTACGACAGGGACTGACCTAGCGTGACCCTGGCGAGGGCGGTGGTGGTACGACAGAGACTGACCTAGTGTGACCCTGGCGAGGGCGGTGGTGTTACGACAGAGACTGACCTAGCGTGACCCTGGCGAGGGCGGTGGTGTTACGACAGAGACTGACCTAGTGTGACCCTGGCGAGGGCGGTGGTGGTACGACAGGGACTGACCTAGTGTGACCCTGGCGAGGGCCGCGTCTGGACTGAGCCAGAACGACAACGACATGGCGGTGGTGTTACGACAGAGACTGACCTAGTGTGACCCGGGCGGGGGCCGCGTCTGGACTGAGCCAGAACGACACCCAGGAGACGATCACGAGGAAGCCGCTCGGGATGTAGTAGTCCAGGAAGTAGTAGACCGGCTCCCGAGACATGAAGAAGTCGAGCACTAGCCGGCTGTACTCCGACTCTGAAACAGCAGACGGACGACCGAGTCAGATAAGCGTCACAAGCCGGGAGGCATGTGTCTCGACGGAGCGAGTGCAACTGAAACGCTGCTTTGAAGTCATACTAGTTCAAGCTCGGAGATTGCTTCGTTATCCCACAAGTACTAATATTTGACCACGTCCATCGGTCGGAAGCGGCAATACAAATTATTGGTAGCAAAGTGCATACTAAATTACCATTCATTTTACGGCTTAAATTATTTTGCTGAGCGGTATTTTAGCAACCAAAACAGCAGAAGGTGCTACTTATCCGTGAAACATTTTGATTTTGTTTTGCGCTGCTGTTTGTCGTTGACCGTGTCCAATAAATAGCAACGAGTGGTGCAGAGTGCAGACTTACGCATAACCCTAAACATAAGGTATTATCGTGTTTAGTGTTATGATCGTCATAATGCAACTGCACTCTATAAATTGTTCAATTTAAGACGCAACCAATCAATGCGTAGTGCAGTGCAGTTCACCAGTCAAATTAAAGTCGCACCCAATCAATAAATGTGTCCTGCGGCACAGTCTACCAGGCTGCATGTATTGCGGCACAGTCTACCAGGCTGCATGTATTGCGGCACAGTCTACCAGGCTGCCTGTATTGCGACACAGTCTACCAGGCTGCCTGCATTGCGGTACAGTCTACCAGGCTGCCTGTATTGCGATACAGTCTACCAGGCTGCATGTATTATGGTACAGTCTACCAGTGTACATTTATTGCAGCACAGTCTACCGATCTTCGGGTTATGCGGCGCTCGGTGTGTGCAATGTCAGCGATGACCAGGGGTGAAACTTTATACCTCTTGGGGAGGGCCCGAGCCCCCCCCCCCAATTATTTCAAATTTTAACGTCAGACCTATGGCGTTGCATGGTAAGAACTGAGTTAAAATCTATCAAAATAAACATTAGCCCCCCCCCCGAGTGATTTCATAACGTTCCGCCCCTGGCGATGACGCATCAATGTACTGTCGTATGCAACATGACGTAGGTACTCAGTAAATAATACTTGAAGGCAAGATGTACCTACTCACCCTTTCTATATATGCCTACTTATGTATACTTGAAAATTGAGGATATGCACCCATTACGAATCTCACCCTTTCCGGCTGGACCTGAATTTGGCTGGATGCTGCTGAAGATGGTCGTCTCGGGGAAGTGGAAGGAGGCGTTGAAGACCTTGATGTCGGTCAGGGAGTACTCGGCCAGGCTGATGTCGTCCGTGGAGAAGGGCAGCGTCTCCTCCCACGTCATCTCCATGTCGGACATGGAGTACTGCCCTGTTGGAGCGTCGGCGATCAGTCGGCAGAGGCGGTGGTGTGAGGGACCAAAGTGGCGGCGGTAGAGGGACGAGACGGGATCATCCCCGCAACACGGGACGCATAATAAAACGGCAAGATATTGGTGTATGATATAATTGTTAACATAAACTATCCAAGTGTCTGAGAGTTAATTAGGAAAAGAACAGGAATTGAGAACTTCAACATAAATGCCTTATCATGCTATCAGTACAGAATACATATGCTGACACTGGAAAACGACAAAGTTTCGTAAACTAATGAAATTGTTTAAAATCATTAACAAATGCAGCCGGTGAAGAAGAAAACGACAAAAAAAATCCACGTACAGCTTTCGAGGTAGAACAAACAGGGTCTGATTGTCGAAGGGGAAACTTCCTCAAATCCATGCTGCAGAATACAAAAGTTGACATTTACTCTGTAAAAGATGAAGAATTAACACAAAAGGGAATAGAATAATGATAACAACGGAACTTAAAAATGAAAGAGTAAAACTATATATTGACTAGAAATAATATGCCTGATTGAGAGGTTGCAAATAAAGAAAACATTATCAACACAAAGTATTGTCTACAACAAAGCAAGACAGCCACACGAGAGTTCCATGTATCATATAGCATAAAATCAAATATTAGTGAATAGACATATCTGTATGCACTATGCGCCAGCCAGATGGGTTGCCAGCCCCAGAAGCGTACCTACCTTTTACTATTGCGTCAAAGCATATGGAAGACCAGTGTAGTATTCGAACTTATGAGACATAACCCGTTCACACCCAAACCCCGTCTCGATCACAGACACAAGCAGTGCCCCCCCCGTCGTGATGGCGCGTCTGTACAGCCTGTATGACGTGCCTGTAGCTGTAATTGATGCTGCCATCCGGACACACTCTGACGAACACGTTCCTGTTGCTGACATCGATGATCTTGGCGTCCTTCTGGTTGACCAGGTAGATCGTGGGGAGCCACATACGACTCTGCCGAACAACAAACAGCCATACTGACGTCTGACAACGAGATGCATCAAACATAGGCGGTAGGTAGGTACTGCAAGGCTCTTACATTCGACTCTACAGTGTACCGACAGTGTGGCTCACCGCATGTCGCACATTTGGTTCTAGCTTAACTCGCGCGTGACTGGGGTCTCAGCCGAGAGCCATTGACCGGTAGGGGCAAATATTGTCCCCTCGTTATCTCCGGAAAGAATGATCGCAGCGAGACACCAAGGCGGCGTTCGGAAGCTCTCATTGAGACGCATCTAAAGCATACTCGAAATTTTGAAAATTCGATCGCATATCAGGTCAAGGTCAGGTCAAAAGTCAAAATTGAGACATTTGAGTTTATAGACCATACTTTCCATCAAGAGTCTTTGATTTCAACCATAATCACCCAAAGTGCCCCCAAAGTTATGTCACATATCCTGCATGAGCAAAAAGGTGATTTTTTTACCAAGGTCAAGGTCAAGATCAGGTCACAAAAGGTCACTATCCGAAACTGATTTTTGAAAGTCATGCGACACATGTTTTTATGGGCTGTTTTATGCGTATAAATCGATAATGATAATCGAGGCACCATCGGAGCTAATTTATATGAAGTAAGTATCAAGCTGAGGTCAAATTCAGGTCAATTGAGGTCAAATGTTTTAATTGATAAATATTAACTAAAAAGGCATGCCTTTAGACCAGTTTCATCTCAGAAATACATTGTGGACATTTATTCATCTTTATCTTGTCAAAATAAGCCCCAAAAGCAGTTTAAAAAATTACGTCATCATTTACCATTCTTAGATTTTCTTAGTAAAAATTGTGCTCTTTATTTGAAATTTTGCTTTTATATTGTTATAACATTTTTATTTAACATGGATATCTAGTTTTTGATATTTTTGCAAAAACAAACATTTTTCTTCAACAAATGTAATGTCAAAATTTTCAGATATTTTGTTTTGCTTTAGAACATTTATACGCCTGTCTGATGTTGTTGAATTCCAGTTTATCTTTTAATTTATCTCTTTTCACAGCTTTTCAAAGTTTTTGTGATTTTATTACTAAATTTGAACATAGTTCGATGTGCTTGGCTATCACTTAGTCAAAAAAGATGATATTCTTTGGAAATTCAGTTTGTATGCTGCTTTAACACCACTTTTTACATATATGTCGGTGTTTGATGTGACACATTTAAAAAATATATATATACAAAATAATGGGTAAAAATTAAAATTTTGAAAATTGTAAAAGTGCAATTTTATACTACATGCAATTTTACATCTTCATATTTTGGGTTTTAGTTTATCATAAAATTTAACCATTTTACAGCTGCTTAAAACTTGAGTGATTTTGGCGCTATATTAAGGAAACGTGACGTCACAAAACAGTGTATATCTAACCCCCAAAATTTGAAACATTTCCAAATTTTTCCAACCGATGTCAAATTGATGTGCAGGAAGGTACTGAAAGTTTCAGGTTGATATCTATAATGGTTTGTGAGTTATCGCCAATAAACGGCAGGGAGGGCAATATTTGCCCCCGGTCAAGCGCGGGTTAATACTGCCTGTTTAATTAAGTTTAGCGGATTTTATCGTCAAATTTGTGTATAGTGAAGTCACAAAATTTGCTGTATCTGAAAAATTAATCGACAACGTTTCTTCATTTTCACAAAAGATGTAGAATGGATGTGGTAGAAGATGCTGAAAGTTTCACGACGATAACGCTATTGTGTTGTGATTTGTGAACTATCGTGAAAACTCGTCAGGGGCAATATTTGCCCCCGGTCAAGCGCGGGTTAAATGTTGGAAATGGAAGCTAGGAAATTATATGTGACAGGGTCAATAAAGCTGTTAAAAACTCATGCCGTTATGGTTGATAACGATCGCTAAATGACATGTCAGTCCGAACCCGTTACATCCAAAGGAGTCATGGTACTCGGCTCTCGCTGTGAGGCACTCGAACATCACACACCAGTACCGCTATGAGCTTCTGTCCCACCCAGCCCCCTGTCCGGTGCGGTCACCCCTTTGATCCCCTGTCCGGTGCAGTTCCCCCCCATCCCCAGTCCGGTGCGGTGCCCCGGATCCCATGTTATTGTTCAGTGCGGTGTCCCCTCCCACTGCCCTGTCCGGTGTGGATTTCCTCCCGCTTCCCGTGCCCGTTGCGGACCTGCGGTGGTCCTGCCCTGCCCTCCCCTGACGGCATCGACACGGACGCGGGCGGGGCGCGTGCACTGCACACTGCACACTGCACACTGCACAGTGCACGGTGTAGCCCGTGAGAGCTGAGCCATGTGCTGGCCCTCGTCACGGGACAGGTGGGGACTCCCACGCTGTTTCCGATCCAACAAAACAACAGCGTCATGTCATCCAGCCAGTCACGTGTACGCGAAATGGGCATTGCAGACGGGTGGGAGGGATGACGTAGGGGTGCGTTCAACACATGCGCAGACGATATCACTTCAAAGTGTGGTGATTGGTGATTGTTCCTCATTTGTAAGGTATGCAATATCCTAGCCATGTGGACTGGTCAGACAAATTGTAAGCATAGGTGGTAAGGTTAGCTTACCGTCTCGGCTACCGGGAAGCAAAATTGAATAATATGTGATTAAAAAATAAATATGGATAACATTAGAAATTGCAAGCAATTGCTAACTGGCCAGCTGCAAGTTCTTATCTTTTTTCCACTCGTTTGTTATACGTTTTCCAATTTCAGACTGTATGATTTCCTACGCAAAAATTGGTCGCGTTGTTAAGGAATGGCTGTCACATCATTCTGCACTAGAACATAATATGTAATATATTGCATTGCGTCACGTATGACAAATGGAGCAGGTCTACAAACAAAGTCTGTTCAGCAAATACCGTAGCAAATATAATTGGAGAAGCAGGTCAGTAAGACATACATAACTAAAGACACCCGCACCTGTTTACATTTATGGAGATATCCAGGAATCAGGACAATCCATTTACTATATGCAATGTATATGATGAGCATTCAACCTAATTATGTTTCCTTTGTCATTTGTATGCTTGTTCACGTAATGGCTTACGTCGAAGATGAGTCATCGCAAAATATCTAAGGTTAATAAATGGAAGACGGGGAACTGATGACACTTGACATATTTATTGCTTGCACCTTGATGCTAAATAAATCCTGCGCTATCTGATAATTAGTTAACATCATAATTTTCATCAGCAACGTCAGAGCTTTGAGCTATGCTGGCAATATTTGCTCTAGTGCATCCCAGTTTTAACCCTCGCCTTACTGGGACCATGTATCACCTTCGCCGTACGGGGGGGGCTGACAGCCCCCTGTTAACCCTATTCCCTGCGGGTGACCAGAATTACGTTAACATGCGGGGGCCAGATATCCCCCCCCCCCCGGAGATCTCGAGAACTGCTTGGTCGATTTCAATGGGACGAGCACAATTCGATTCGTTGTCACAAAATCGTTCTTTTTAGACCCAAATATTTATTTTTTGACAATGGGAGGCCATTGGTAAAAAATACAACAATTTCGTGTGTTTTTTAAAGGTCATTGCGGCCATGTGATTCGACCGATTTCCATGCCCGAAACGCTTTTGAGCTTACAATGTAATTGTCTTCAACATATGAAAGGAACAAGTATCGAAATGAAAAATCAAAGGCGTACTCACTACTCAGGGATGAAAAATTAGACATTTTCTGATAGCAAATATGTGCTGTTCGTGATTGTTTGGGACAATAGGAACGTCACATGTGGGTTTTGTTGCTGTAATTTGTTAAAAAAATATATTGCACATAGGTGGATCCAGGTAAAAAACGAAGGGGGCACCAAGTGCGGAACGCCTTTTATCATCTTACTATTTTAAAGTTGGGCCTAATTTGATGGAGGATATCGCTTCCCATTTTATTTACCTGAGTGCGCCTCTGCCCAAAAATATGTATAATCCAATTATGTATGATGTAAATAGCAGTGACATAGTTTCTGACGTTTTTATTTCACCGCAAACTACGAAGGAAGCATGCGCCGCAGAACTGCATTCGTAGCGACTTCCCCAAAACATGAGCATGGAGCCGCCTCTGCTCAACCGTTTCTTCTCTTCTAAAAATTATAACACAACACGCGTGACTCAATTCTAAGAAAGTTCATAAAGTTTCAAGACGCTAGGCCTAGATAGTACCTATTGTTTACCTTCAGAGTTTTAGACTGAGATTTTACCTCGATAATTGCTTTTTGGTGATGGGTTGGGGAGGTGTGCTTTCCACAGAAGGAAATGTGGCAGCTTCACCAGTGCTGATGTCATTCGGCTAAATCGGCTGGCAGTTCATTATCTGGTAAATGTCAGACTGAGTGAGCCACGCATGCGTTGCGCGCGCTATTTACAGCCCAGCCCTGCCCCTTACGCCCTTCTGGCGCGACGTTATAGCAAGAGCGTCGTCACCTTTCGAAAGTTGGGGAAGGAGACTGAGGCATTTTGAAGTCGATTCTTGCCATGCAATAACGCCCTAGGGGCTAGGTATAATGTTAAAAAATGGGGTACGCGTCACCTCCCCCCCCCGCGCTTCCGACGTCATAGCATGTATGCACATCTGACATTCTCATGGCTGGGCCAGTTCTGACCTCGCCTTGATTGAACCAAACTGCTCGGCCATTCCATGTGTCTCTTGAAAAACTGGGTAAGATATCCTCGCCGATTGATAGCTTGGCTGGTTAAAGATTAACATAAGTTGTCATGAGCAGACTTGTGCTTGATTCTGATTCAGCGCATTCGATTCCAATTTCATGCCAAGCCATCTAGGTTTGATTTCAATTCCGATTTCAAAAGATATTCTATTAGATAGGTCGATTTCTAATCCGATTCCAGGGCGTTTAAGCAGCTTGATTCCTAATCTGATTTCATTGATTTCACTCTGCATCAAAAATGTCCGATCGTGATACATTTTGTACACGTTGTGATGTCTTCGTCGGTCCAGCTCTGGTCGGTCCAGTGAGAGGCGAGCTGTGAAGCGTGGAAGTGTATTGGCTCGAGTCCGGAGGCACACTTGGTTTGGTTTGGTTTGTGGACCAAGCACCGTATCCTCTTGGGATCATGGTGCTGGAACTCTCACCCTGTTCCGAGGGTTATTATATTGGGGGGCCGGGTCGACTGTTTACAGGTCACCGCCCAGGGATTTGACCCGGGTCACCTCCATAAAGCGATGAATCCCCGCGCCAAGTCGCCCCGGAGCACACTGATACCCTACGCGTCAGTGTAACAGGTTACGACTCCATACATGGTGGGTAAACAGCCAATGGGGGTATCGCACGGCCTACCAATCATGCACCAATCAGGTGCTGCGTGCGGCAGGCCACGGACGGTGCCGGCGCCCGCGGCGGTAGGTCGCTTTCCACCGCGCGGCCGCGTGCCGCGCTGCGTCCCGGTACGGGCGGCATGCTGTGCCGCCGGGCCGGCTGGGCGCGCTCACAACACACGTGTCACAAATGACACGAAAAACCATATCAAATATATTGGAAAGGTAGATATATTTATTGTGACATTTCACGACTAAATATTGACAATGTCATAAAACAATGTCATATACTTTGTTGCAAAACTGTTTTGTGCTGTAAAATCGTGACAGCTAAAAAGTATCGAAGTCTAACGAAGGATAACCCTTGCTGACAGATCCCTCCCTGATGTTCTTCTAGAATAACTTTTTACGCATCTGGCGTAAAAAGTTAAAAACTAAACTTCTCGGTATCTAAGAACACAACAAGCATACGCATTATAACAAAATTTCATTCAAATTGATGCAGTAGTTTAGGAGATAATGAGATAATGACGTTTTAGTTACGGCATGTTCGTGGAAAAACAGAATTTTTTTTTATCGCAGAAAATAGTGTTTTGCAGCAAATTGCAAACAGAAAAAACATTGATGATTCTTTCAAATGTTGTTCTCGGATTTCCACCATTTTTGATTTTTGACCCTCAAATACTTTTTTAATCGGGAAAAATGTCAACAAAATCAAAATTTTCAAATATTTTCAAAAAACGGCATACATGTGAGAGAACTGAAAATTGGCAACACCAAATCAAATTTGTAAAGCAATATCTCTGTTTTTTATTGAGTGATGGGTTCCTAAGTGTAAGAAGCTGTTGACGTCATTTTCTTAATTACTTTTTACGTTTTTATCAGATACGAACAGATTAACACCTTTTCTGTGTATCTTAGACAAAACCGGACTAGTATAATGCAGTTTTTAACATTTATCAATCTATAGTTTTGATGTCATCTGACAGAGCAAAATCGCTATTCTGGATGTGATCAAGTGGACGCAGATCAGCGTTACTCACCTTGTGCCACTCTTCGCCTTTGATGCAGCTAGTCGACCCGTTGTTCTGATACTGAAGACGCGGATCAATCCAACGCTGGCGCAGCAGTAGCTGCACAAAGAACTCCTAAAATGTGCCACATAGACAATGGTAACTCGGTATGCACAGCATAACAACGAAAGGGTGTGATTTCGACTTAAATCGAAATTAGAATACTCATCTAATTTGGTAGATAATCAGAGCAATGTTGCCATAAAGGTGCACTAATTCACTTGTTAATGATTAAAGTAGTTCGCTGCACCAATTCAAGATGATTCAAAATATTAACAAAATCATGCGTGTTTAGATATAAAGCCACACCACATGTTCCTTTGCATATGATCGATAACCACATTCGGGTTAATTGAAATTAAAGCCTCTCTTAAATCGAGTATGATAGCATAAACGAGGTAAAACAAGCATGAAGTACTACGTTTATACTTTCGAAAGAAGTCTAGAACTGCACTGAACGCAACCGTAACCGAATACTAACTGCAACTGATGGACAAGAAAATAGCGTTGACAAATGTTGACGGCACGCGTCCACTGACAAAGGAATGAGATGACTGTGCCCTCTCAGCCCCATCACACGACCTGACAGGGACTCTTCTAACATGTTAACTTGGGGTACACCACTCAGTCACAGGTCCAGCCTCCCCTAGTCGAGCTAAAATTTGGCCTCTGGGGGGGGGGGAGCGCGACCGGCGTCAGTAGTACACAATGCATGCCTGACGCTTTTCCTGTCGTGAGCCCTCCAAAAATGTAACGTTTCAATTGGTCAAGTTTTTTTAATTGACAGCAGTATTGCTTAAAACTACTATCTAGTTATGTCGAGTACCGGAAGACGCATTCTATTCGCCAAGATCTACACGTATAATAAATGCTACCTCTGGGAGTTCTATATATCTGACAGCACTAATGTGTAAGCGCAGGTAATACTGGACGCGACAGATTGTTTTAACTGTATAGTTTCAAATGCGTGTTATAACTCTCGTTTCAATATCCCCGAGTACGTGGTGAGCTTTGCCAGAGCCCAGAGGTAAGCAATCCAACCAATCCTAGTAAAGAGGTCTGCAATCCGGCCCGACCGGCGCAGGCTGCAGTGCACGGCGTGCGACGCAACAAAACGCTCGTTTCATACGTCTATTAATATTAATACAACACGTTTATTTAAAATACACTTATTTTTCATTGCAATGCAAGACAAAATCAGAGTGAGGGAGCTTGGGATATCCATCATTGACCAGGACATTGACCAGGGGGGAATATTTCCCCCTGGCTAGCAGCTCAAAACGAACGGCGCTATCAACGTGAAACTTAAGAAACCTTCTCCCACATCAATGTTACATCTTCTGTGTAAAAATAAACAATTTTATCGATGCACTTTTTAAATATAGCAAATTTAGTAACATCGCTAAACACGAGTTTGACTATAAAATAAACTTTACTTGAATAGACCTTACAACGGCTACTTTTGGGCGAAATGCAAAAAAACGATAGAAAGTCACAAAGATGATAGTTAAAACAACCGGTTACCTCATAATAAGTAAGGAAAAAAATAAATTATGGACGAAATTATATTGTTGAATATTTTTCTATTGAAGCTTCGTCAGCAATCATATGCATTGCTGACGAAGCTTTAATAGCGGAATATTCAACAATATAATTTTGGCCATATTTTTTTCTAACTTATTATGAGGTTACCAGTTACTTTAACTATCATCAACATTATTAACCTCAAGCAGAGTTTTCGCCACCTCAGATAGAAAGTCACAAAGCGTACAAAATGGCTTTCTCGGGTTTTGGAACATGTTGCTTTTGACCCACAACAATACAATAATGTATCTAGAAAAAATGCCCACAAAATCAAATCTTTCGAAGTTGTTCAAAACCGGAATACATGTTGGAGAATCGCAAATAAAAAATGTCCAAACCAAATCCGAAAGCTATCAATGAGACGCATCTAAAACATATTTTAAATTTTTAAAATTAAGGTCACTTGCCAGGTCAAGGTCAGGTCAAAGACAAGCATCGAGGCATTCCAGTTTATTGGCTATTCTTTTCATCCAAAGCCTTTGATTGCGACTATGAACTCTCAAAGTGACTACTATGAACTCTCAAAGTGGCTACAGAGGTATAATACACATTCTTCATGAGCTAAAGTGAGATTGTTTGCAAAGGTCAAGGTCAGGTCATAAAAGGTTAATATGCGAAGAAGATATACAAAAGTTATGACACATATGTAATGGGCTGCTTTAAACGTATAATATAATAGTGATAGCCATTTTATCATCTGTGATCTCATTTAATTGAAACTAGTGTCAAGCTTAGGTCAAGCCTCAAGGTCAAATAAAAAGGTCAAATTTTGAAATAGATAAGTATAGATGAAAAAGCGTGTTGCTAGACCAGTTTCGTCTTATCAATACAGTATTTGAATTTATTTGCCGGCATTTGGTTGGTTGAATTTTGGTTGAATTTATTTGCCGGCATTTGGTATGTAGGTATTGAGGTTCACGTCAGCCCTCCCCTCCCCCAGACAAATTTCCTAAGTAAGGCGAGTCCCTGCGACCTGACGCGCCAACCCACCGAGTTCTGGGCGTCGATGTCGCCTAAGTAGTAGACGTAGGCACGCGTGCGGACGCTGACCGGGCCATCATCGCTGGGGAACGGCCGCACGTTCTTGTCGTAGACGGCCGGGTCGGTCAGATTGGTGAAGATCTTCTGTAACTGGTCCTCGGTGTCGTGCTGAGAGCCAGCCAGACAGGACACTGACCCCCATCTGAACGAAATCGGTATACGGGGTCAAAATGACGGTTAAAGGGAGTGTGATGGGGTCAGACGGGGTCAGGCGGGGTCAGGCGAGATCGGACAGGGGTGAACGGGTGCTGAGAGGCGCTCAGCCTGGATGAGTATCCCAGCTGGGCGTAGACGGAGCAGAGGTTAGATTGGGTCAGATGGACGGTCAGACGAAGTCAGACATGCGGTCAGAAGTGTGGTCAGACGAGCGATCAAATGGGGTCAGATAAATGCACGGTCAGACTGGCCGGTCAGACGGGATCGGACTGGGTGAATGGACGGTAAGATACGGGGTCAGACTGGATCAGACGGTGTTAGGCTGGATCAGACGGTGTTAGATAGGTGGTCAGACTTGATCAGACGGTGTTAGATAGGTGGTCAGGCTGATCAGACGGTGTTGGATAGCGTGGTCAGGCTGTATCAGACGGTGGTTAGGCTGGATTCAGGTGGTGTTCGGCTGGACAGATGGTGCAAGGCTGGATCAGACGTGTCAGGCTGGATCAGACGGTGCCAGGCTGGATCAGATGGTGTTAGGCTGGATCAGATGGTGTTAGGCTGGATCAGACGGTGTTAGGCTGGATCAGACGGTGTTGGATAGGTGGTCAGGCTAGATCAGACGGTGCCAGGCTGTATCAGACTGTGTCAGGCAGGGTCAGACGGTGTCAGATAAGCGGTCAGACGGCGGCCGAGCAGATGGGATCGGTGTACATTATACAGTGCGTGCCTATTACGATCTTATGAAGTCGGTAACACGAGACTTATACATTGACTTTATATCACAAATATGCTTATCAATATTTTGTATAAAGCCAAATCATTTTACGATTTTTAGTGTTTGATATTGCAGATAGATATCGTTTTACTGTCTCGAGACAAGCACGATAATTATGAGCTACCCAGTATTTTTGTTCGTCATACGAAAATGTTGCAATTGTACAGCTGTGAGTACATACATACCAGTAAATCGCCGTAGTTGGCGATGAATGAGCGAGCGCGAAGGAAATATATAGTGAATTTCAACTCAATCGGGGAAGTCGTTTCTGAGATACAAAAAAACGTGCGCACGTGAAGAGACAACCATCCCCGACTTGTGGAAATGTGGCGGCTGAGAGGTCCCTAACCACACACCAAATTTGAATACAATCAGCTCGATCGTTCCTGAGATATATAATAGGGGTGTGCACGGGCGCACGTGCAGAGGCACCCTACCCTTGACCTATGGAAAGACGGTGGCTGAGAGGTCCCTAACACCTTTGAACGCCCCGCACGCGGCACGCGCCACGCGCAGTGGTAGTCACCAACATGAGTCGGCACTGGTAAAAAACAGGGTAGGTTTGGATGGGGCTACTCAGCAAAGAACGTCCGTTTGTTCAATCGAACGAAGCGGTTCCAAAGATATGAGCTTCTCAAAAGCGTCGCCACGGGTCGGGTCGGGTCGGGTCGGGTCGGGTCGCTCATAATCATATTTTTCCTATATACCACGTAAGACGAGCGAGCGCTTCGCGCTCGCTCGTAATTAGCAAAGTGATCGCATCCATGGAAGCTGTACGATGCCCGAGCTTAGGACAGACATGGGACCAGGTTTAAACTGACTGCTCGCGGGTGACTCGACACAGCAGGCGCAGTAGAGGGTGACGTTAGCAAGGCCATGCGGTGCTGCCGTGTCGGATCGGTGCCGATTGCCTCATCAGTAGGGATGGGTACAATGTATGACCGTCATTTGATATATCACGATGTAAAGTTAATTTTCTTTGTGGTGACCCCAGATAAGTGGTGGGAATTGTTACTAAAAAATGAAGTTATGTGACTTGTTACTCCGTGATAAATTAAAGTAGTCGCGCTACTCGTTCCTCCGTTACTTTGCGACAAATTTAACCTTTAAACCGTTACTTTAGTTTAGCATTCGCCAGTGCAGGGATTGATGTCATCCCACCCCCAGTTTTTTTTCTGGAATATCTTACATATGTATTCATCCGGATTGCGATGAAACGTTAAGTACTCAAGTTAATAATAATTTGACACATACTCTAAAACATGCAGACCTCTACTGCCCATGACCCGTGATCTATGACCTGCTTCTCAAGTTCACGTCAGACACAACTTGCGTACCGTAGTGTAGATGCTTGGAACTGTGGCACTTATGTGTTTGTTTCAGGAACATTTTAGGGCAGGTTAAAGGGAAATGTTCACCTTGAAAAGTTTGTGCTTGAAATTCATACCATACGGTGCAATTCTTGCAGCTCAAAACTACGAATTGACTTTGGGTTTAGGACAAGTGATGGATTATTATATGTGGAAAAGAGTAAGTTTCCTTTTTTGTATTTCAGAGAAATCGTACATAAGCAGGTGGCGTTCTGGCTCCGGCCAGAAGCCAGTACCAGTCTCTGAACAAAGGGATGCCCGCGCAGCCCGGGCGGCTGAGGGCTATTAACGAGGCGTCGTGATCAGGTCACTACGTGTCGAGAGATGTCCTACTCCGGAGCCAGTCTGGCCGCGAACTACCGAAGCTGTTGTCGGGGCCCCGAAGAAAATGCAGGACTAATCCTGTGTCGAAACTACTTACGTTTGCGAGTTTATTTTGCAGCATAACTAATTTTTTGATCTGCTTACAAAACTGCTATCTCAGTTCAAACCCCCATGTTAAAGGTGAACACCTCCCTTTAAGGTATTGCTCGGTGACATTTATGGTTTCTACTGTTATTCTGACTGCTAATGACCTAAGATGACTTTTTTGGCCTCTGGCAGTCTGTAATGCATTTTGTGACGCTGATCTAAAAATTGGCATTCATTTTTTATAATATATTCCACTGGGGTTATGTTATTTATAACGATACAAATGACTTGAGTCTCAAAATTCAAAAATATTCGAAAAAAGGGTGGCCTTTTTCCAAATAATTTTGAATTTTGAGACTCAAGTCATTTGTATCGTTATATCTATTAATTATGCCAAGTCTCAAACAAGGGTCAAACTTAATTTATGAAAGGTTATGTTATTTATATACTCAGGTCAACCGAGGTCACTGACCTCAGATGAACTAAGATGAGATTCGTTCGGCAAGATATCAGTTTGTATATGCTACATCTAT
This sequence comes from Semibalanus balanoides, assembly GCA_014673585.1. Taxonomy (NCBI): domain Eukaryota; kingdom Metazoa; phylum Arthropoda; class Thecostraca; order Balanomorpha; family Balanidae; genus Semibalanus; species Semibalanus balanoides. Next base: position 77,950 of record VOPJ01012271.1, read on the forward strand.
TTTTCACCGCTATTGTGCCTATAGTGGTGCCTGTCATTTTCACGCCGGCCCATTATCTCAACACATTAAGGTAACGGAGCAACGGACTTGATTAAAAAGTAGCGGAAGTTACTTAATCCGTTACCTGTTTGGAAAAGTAACGAGATCGTTACTCCGTTACTGAAAAAGTAGTGCCGTTAGTAACGGAGAAACGGAAGTGTCCACCACTGCCCTTGATCTACATTTTCTGCTCAACTATATCTAAATATGCTCAATTTCTACCAAATCCTGGCTGTGCACTCAATATAAAATAATCAATTGCTTATTGCCAGTAAAGGTGACGTATACCTTTTTTGTAATATTCACTGCAGATTTGCAGATTTGCAGATTAATTTCAAACGATTGTGTCAGGAATCAAAGAGGTACGTGAATAAAATATAATTACGTCGTATAAAATCTCCGTGTAAATATTTATCACAGTTGAAATCTTAAGCCGTATTCAATCACATCGGAACAATTTCACCATCACAGATTTACGCAAAACTTTCCAGCGACAAAACAGATCTGCTGAGCAATGTCAGACATCGCAAACTGGCTTCCGCTGGTACGCACATAGCTTCCCACATCAGAACACAGACTTACCGCGCAGCTAGCAGCAGCAGAACGCCGCCCAGCATCCGTGACATGTCTCCACCCTGCAGTACTCCACTCTACCCACCCACGGCTCTCTTTCAACACGGCTCACACCCGCGCTCAGTGTACCAACGCGGCGGTGCTTCGACGGTGTCCCGGCACCAAGGCAGCACTGCCCTGCCACCGCCGCTGTCTGGCTCCCCGGTGTCTGTTCCCCCAGCTGTGTCCTCTGTAAGCCTCCGCTGGGCCCAGCAGGACTGGAGGCCGGTCCGGCTGGGCGGTAAGCCCCAGCGCCTGACTAAGGTCAGGTCAGAGCAGGACGAGTCGGGCCAGATCAGGATCGGACGGCTCAGGCCGGGCTCAGACTGGATCACGCCAGGTTAGGACGGATCAGGCTGAGCTAGGTCAGGTCAGGTCAGGTGAGGTCAGGTTCGGATTGGGTCAGCTGAGGTCGGGCCGGCGGGCCGGCGGGCGGGCAGGCGGGCGGCGGCGGCGGCGTCTGAGGACCGGCAGCTGACGAGGCAGACGTCTGTGGCGGGTCTCAGCTGACCGGCGCGTATATAGGCTCGGTCGGGCTGGGTCACCACTGCCTGCGCTGATACCGACCGACCACCTGCGGCGCTACACTGACGCGCCGCGCCGCCACTGCAGGGGCGCCGCCGCCGACACGGCCCGCACGGAACTGACGTCACACCGTGTGACGTCACGGATCACAGCCGGAACACGCCGGCAGGGAATAGGGCTGCCGCCCCGCCCAGCTAGGAAACGGGCTCACCCAATTCGCCATGGTGAAAGCATGCAAGTGTCACAGTGCATAGCACAGAAACGCGGTAGAATTGTGTTAGCTCACTGTGACTACTTTTTGTATTTGAACAGCTAAGTTGATGGTGTTTAATCTATCTGGATTTTATCCCACAGATGACCAAAACGTCCGCCAGGACTTCCATTCAATTTCCAACCCATACAAGTCTTACAGATTGCTTAATAATCCGAAAACTACCAGACCTTGCCAAGCATATTCATTAATGTCGCTTGCATTGCAATGCAACTTACGAAAACTGAACACAGTATAATCAGAGGAGGCGATGGCAGTCAATCGCTGTCAGCGTCGTCACTGCTGCTCGTATCTGAATCGCCATCTGTCTTAGAATCAAGAGACATGCCAGAATCCTCTTCTTCTTCTGCTTCCTTTTTCTTCCTACGCTTGACCATGAACGGTATTACCAGGCAGAGAAGGCCGAGCAGTAGCAACCCCACCCAGGCGATTCCGCCGGCTTTCGAGGCCATGATCGATGCCCCCGCGGCGTCTTTACCGATCACTCCCGTGCCGTTGGTCGGAGTCGGAGTCGGAGTCTTAGCCGGATCGGAGCCGTCGTTGGTCGGCAGCTCTTTCATCCCTGTTCGCGCATTACGCGGGAACGACACCTGGAACTGGAGCATCTCCAGCATATACTTGGAGAAATCGGCCGATTGCAGCAGGTGGCCCTGACTGCCGATGATGACGATGCTCATCGTGTGGATCTTGGCGCACAGGATGACTGCGTTCACCTCCGGCTCGTTGTTGACGAAGGTGGAGAAACACTCGGTCCTCACGAGGCCGCTGGGAAAGTCGCCCCAGTAGAGCCGCATGCCTAATCTGCAGTCGCGCATATGCATATACTTGATTAAGGTGTCAATAGTGGTGCTACTCTTCAGTCCTTTATGCTGTGACACCTCGCCGGGCTCAAAAACCCTGACTCTGACCATTGTCTTCGCGTCCTTCGCCTTCAGCAGGATTGTGGCGTACTGGTAATATTGGAAATCTTTGTTCGGGAAGGCTGGCGACAACGATGCTTTCATGTGTGAATGCTCTTTCAGAGTGAATAGGCCTGGGCCAGGAAATTCGACGACAGTCTTAGCCCTCTCCAACGGAGGAAACAAAGTACCAAGAACCTTTTTCTCACATGCTGACCCCTTAATTCCCGCAGGGCACGCGCATTTGCAGTTTTGCTGTAGGTATCCAAAATTTTTACACTTGGGCGGAGAAGTCCCAGACGCTTTGCACGTCTTCGCCCACTTTACTTCGCATTTGTACATCAAGTTCGTTAGGTACCTATCGTAGTGGGTCGTAGTAATGCCGGAGTTCCTGTTGTAGTCGAGCATGTACTGATGACGCGGCTCCTTTGCAACGCGGGTCAGTTTGTAATCAGAGTCCCCGCCATCACACTCGGCGAGATGCATGATGGACATATAATCATACGGCATCGGGATGCTGGTCTGGTAGCTGTGACCCTTCTGACATTTTTTTCCTTGCCTCCATTGTCTTTTCCAAGCTACATCCCCACTGGTGTCGGCCGACCCAATCAAGTCAACCAGGAAATTACGAAAGTTGATGGTGAGAAACTGGTCGCGGTCAGGGCGCTTAATGTAGTGGTTGAAGCCAATAGAGTGACCGAACTCGTGCGTTGATGCATAAACGCCACATCTATCCACTGATGATCTCTGAAAGTTGTGATTATGACGAATGCCGAATGTGTTTCCGGTTGAAGACCAGCAAGCACCGCCTCCAAAGTTACCCACGCACACGGCACCGTGCGAGGCCTTACTTTTGCACGTGCGGTCCTGCATCTTTGTGATCTTTAAGCATGTACGGTCGGACCAGTTTTTCACAGCTTGCTGAAAGAGTGGCTTATCGGGTGCGGTTTCTGTATCGTAGAAATAGAACAATTCAGCCTTGCCTGTCTTCTTGTCTATCCACAGGTTCGGAGATACGTGAGTGTCTGCTCTTCCTTTTGGCCAAGCTAGCTCCGACAATATTTGATCCGCTTCGTATGCGACATCTCCATCGAGTGCCAGTGGCGGAGAGTCTGTAAATTCGACGACCTTATAGCCTTTATGCTGTAACAGAGCGGATATTTGCTTATATGTAAGATTTGTGTAACTGCCTGAGCCTGGTAATAAGTCATGGTTTAAGGATACTTCGTCGGAAAAAGCAATAAAGTATGTTATCACAAAATATATGGAAAATAGAAAATGCATATTAGTACACCATTGCACGTCAAACACCGACATCATTTATTTCGATTTATGTCTATGCTGAATCTTATTTTGAGGGCGCCAACGCTAAGCAACTTTACAGTTTGAGAGAAACATGGTATGACGTTATTGGGTTCCTCGCAGCTTCCCGTAGGAAGCGATATTGTCGTGCAAAGTTAGAAGCATACTAGCGCGTAGGAGGAATCACCTATATCTATATGATACGAACAACAATGCTAATAGCGATATAGCCTTCCTCGTGAAGGAAATATTAAATACACATTTCGAGCACATGCAAAATGTAGTACCTATGACATTGTTATAATTAGCCTAACGCTAACTTTTCCAGCCAATAACGCAATCGCGTCGTGATCCCCGGTGCTGCGCGACCCGGGCCGGCCGGCGCAGCAGTCAGTGTCAGCAGGCAGCGCAGCAGCTTCTCGCCCTCGAAGCAGGCGTCACACTGGCGCACGTTCTGCGTCAGGTCGTGGTAGACGCCGCGCCAGTAGTGACGGATGGCGCTGTACATTCACTTCACGCCCAGGTGCACGGCTGGCGCAGTGTAGGTCCCGCCAGGTATGTATGTATTCACATACATACAGAAGAAAAGAAGAAACAAGTACAAGAAGTAGTACCTATGTTTCAATTTTAAAGTCAGATCACCTGAGCCCGTCAAACGCTTCGTCAGAACTGGGTCAGATACTTCTCAAACCAGCAAACCAAGCCTAGTGCTAATTTACTTACAACTCATTCAATTATATTCGCGCAAATTATTTTGCAATATATATATATATATATATATATATATATATATTGTTATATATATATAATATATTAAATATATTAGAAAATAATATATATATATACATATATATATATATATATATATATATATATATACATAGAATGTTTTAGATATAGATATAATAAATATATATATATATATATATATTATATATAATGATGTTAAATATTTGGGAAGCAACCCCTGTTCAAGACATGTTTCGTTGAAAGAAAGTACAAAAGAAGCTCGCTAACGTAAGAAATGCGGTCATTTTCAACGAAAATATATATATATATATATATATATATATATATATATATATATATATATATATAAAAAAACGATGAATATCAAGCAACATTAAATGGCTATGTATCTGTTGCATTTGGCACACATAAATGCTTCCTAAATTGTCATTAATTAATGACCAATAATGATACCAATGCAAACATTCTTAGAAAAGGTAAATCCTGTCAGCTCAAATTCAATCCTGTTAGGAAATCGTTGCTGTAGGCTTTCAGTGACGTCACTGATAAGTTGTCGCTGGCAAACAGTTATTCCAAGTAACTCGCTACACTAGTATCGATGCATACCTTGTTAGGAAAAAAAAACACTTACCTGTTTCGCAATCGCACATAGTATCTATTAAAGATCCTCTAAAACAGAAGGTCAAATCGAGCTCACATAAATACAACGTGGAACAAAATGAAGTCACATTTTAAAGGCTATGAAAATCCCCCCAAAATTTCGTGACATACATCGTGAAGCATAATAATTTTTATTTTAAAACATGCAGAAACGAAAGTACAGAAAATATATGACAGATAAATAATTGTTTGGGGGCACAACCACTGACAGATAATTCTACCGATCCCATACCGTCACCCGCTACACTTTCTGCTTGTAGAAGAGTATATGTATGGCTTAAGCCCTGAGTCTTATTTTGCACCTTTACCAGGGTGACCTCGGTCACGCGAGTGTCGCTCACACATGGTATGACGACCATCAACATCATCATCAACACGTGTATATGCTTTCATGACTCCTGTGTAATGCAAGAGACAACGTTTGCCAGATCCAGCGCAAAACCACAATTGTGCTGGATTATATGCATTGGTTCTGTTGGTACACTTATTCATAAAACACTCTGCCACCGCAATAATACTGGTCAGTAGTCAGTACAGTTACGCCGAACCAACCCACCGTCCACACGCCCCGCCGGGGTCTCCGCGTCCGCACATGTGGGTAGGAATTTAGGCATCAAAGAAACGGTAAGAGCTCAGTACAAAATATTTGAAAATACAGAGCTGTATTTCCAAATATTTTGTACTGAACTACTGTTGCCCGACCGTCACCCTCGCCGAGGTCTGTGCCGTGTAGGAGTATGCTGAGCTGGGTTGCTGGTGGCATTTGTGTGAAAGGCTGTTGGCTTGCAGTATATTGTGATGTTTTGTGAAACAGTGTTGTTCTGTGGTTTGTAAGCTGACAAGATATAATGTAGTGTCGATTGTTTTCGACCTGGTGACTGCAGACACATGTTGGTGAAGATTTTGTTTTTGTTTTTAATATATGTGCAATGTGCATTTAGGTGTGACATTTCCATTATGATTCTGGTGTGTAGGGTGTTGCCTTTTTTGTGGCTGCTGTGTAGTTATTTGGTGGACACTGAAGTGCATTTTTTTTAAAACTTGTGAGTGAGGATTCGAATAATGATGGGTCACCCGTTCCACTGCTTGATTGTAGTGTTTAGAAAAGAGTGTTGGTGCAGAGAGGTATGGGCTGCAGCCTGGGCGTTTGTGCAGTGTTCTAGTGGTGTGTGCTCGTGTGAGTCAATATTGCTGTTATGTAGTCGGGCGTAGGTTGTCTTGGGTCGTTTAGATTGTGGTAAAGTGTTAGTCTGTGAATTTGACGTCTCGTCGTTAGTTGGTCCCATCCTAAGTCTGTCCTTGGGTTGTCGTTGGATGTCCTGAATAGCCTGCCGGGCCTCCAGGGGGGAAATCCTTGGCTACGTGCCNCTACAAACAAATCAACGTCTAATACAAAAATACTGATGACGTCAGAGTATCAATACTTCATCGGTGGAGGCCTTTATTTGCCGACATCCTAGCGGCTAGCAAGTAACTATCTGATATCGCGATTTAAGGCAATACAATTTATCTTTTCTAGTCATTTTTTTAAGTGTGTACAAAAATGCTTGAAATAATGTGTGATTATTCCTGTCGTCTCTTAGATTTGTTGATTGTCTCTATTTTAAACAAGCACCACAAATCCATGACCATTTTTGCTGTAAAACCAATGACGTCATATTTATGTCTTGGAACCTTCTGTCGGAAATTCGAGTAATCGCTCGAGTTATCGGATTGTTGTTCGGATACATTGATCGGATGCATGTTAGTTTATTTATTGATGTTCAAAGCCACTAATAAGCTTTAATTATATGTGTTTGTCACATGTGTGTGATTGGTTAGGAGCTCATTTTGAGTTTTGTGCTTATGTCCTCGAATGCAGTTCTGGCTTTTGAGTTTTGTCTTTAAAACATGAATACAATGCCAAGTAAGATAGGCGCCTTATCTGGTACTACACCTTTTTTGCGATCGCATTTGACCAATGAGCAAAACTATTTAAACACTCTGCATATAGAGGGCACCACTTCTTGTCGTTTCACCTTAAACATTCATTATTCGCTATAGCTATTAGTCGGCATTCCATTACAACTCATCATTGAGCAAAACTTTCAAAAATCTTCAAAACAGATCGGCATTGGGTGGAAATGAATCGCGCATTGACAAGTTATACAGACCGGACGAGCAGATAATTTTGATTACCCATCTATTTCCGTCAACGCACGAAAAGCTTACACTCGTATAATAGCGAAAGTGATGAAATTGATTCGACCATAATCGAAAATCATGTTGAATTATGAAACAGTTTTGCAGAATGAGTAATCTAGTGACTAGTGTTCAAATAGCTTGGCTCATCTGTTAAATTCGGGCACCAGCAGCCGATCTGTTTTGTCGAATGATGATTGTTGAAATTGCCGTTCAAACAGTTATGCTGAATGGTCAAATCCGAGTGCAAAAAGGTGTACTAGGTATCCTGCATTTTTGCAGACATAATCTAAGAATTGATTTGAATGAAATGTTTTTTATTACGGTGCGTTATGTAAGAGTACACCCTTATTTGTGTAAGGAAAACTGTGTTGCTAATATGAAGTGTCCAATACTATTTAATACCATGTCCATAACATGCTTTGTGGACATTTAGTTTCAATGAAATTGAAATGTTGGTTGGCAAGAGCTAAATGTTTGATGTGTGTTGATCACGACTAATTTGCATGATAATATGTATTTAAAAAGTTAAAATTTTTTAACCATATCAATGAACCGATTCAATCAAAGATGGAAAATTGGTCTTAATGTGATTGTTTTGGCTGCTCTGGGTATATTTTCCTTACAAATTTACTGACAACTTAGTATATATTTAACATACAGCTGATTTCTTATTGTGGGTGCTCAGAGAGTATTGGGGGTGCTCATTTAACATTGTGGGGTGCTTCAAGGCAAGGCACCCTCAAAGAGATAGAAAACCACGCCCCTGAGATATATATATATATATTATATGTATTATTATATATATATATTATATATATATTATATATATATATTATATATATATATATATACGCTCATTGAGAAATACAGGGTCCGCCGAAATTAGGGAAACGCCCTGAGTTACCTTCCACTGAGAGGCGCCCACGTAAGCTACATACGTGAATTTCGTACCATAGTTCGCTCGCGGTCTCAGGAACGTTCAATTTAAATTATTTCGGCCAGGGTCTATTCGTAAGCCGTGGGTGGCAGTGAAGAACACCTTATAGCGAACCGTCTCGGCGCGGGAACGGCACCGGTACCGTCTCTAAGGCGCTTTACGAGTCAAGAAAGCGTATAAAAATGACCCGAGGCATGCTGAATCAAAGAGGAAATTTTGAGAGAAGCAAAGGCCAGGAAAAGAAGAGAGAAAACAAAAAAGAACCGAGATCAATCCAAGAATGTGAAGAGTCATCAGAGGAATCCGAGAAGAACGTTTGGCGAGGGTCCCAACATTTCACAGGTGCCAACGAGAAGATCAACAAGGAGTTGCTGGAGCAGCAACGTCTAGCCTGGATACGTTGTGCGACCCTGATGGAATACGGGTTCCAGCAGGATAGGCGCCTCTGCACTTACGGCCGGCAAAACTAAAAAAATCCTGAGTCGAAGATGACGAACGCAGTGGACAAAGGAGTTGTGGGTCCCGTCATCACCCGACTTAACCCTTGAACTTCTCTACCTGGCGCGTTTGGAGGCCGGTGTGCAATGTCTCCACCAACCTGAAGTCGCTGAATCCGACATACGGAAGGTGCTGGCACAAAAATAATCCAACGTGTCTGCAGTGCCTCCAGGTCTCGTGTGGAGAGAGTGATTGAGGCTGAGGGGTGAATACATGGGTAGCTGCAGACGTGATGATGGTGTATGTCTGGAAAAATAAATGTCATTGGATGTTTTTTTTTTATTTGTGGGCAGGTTCCTCATCAGATGTCATAAGGTTTACCCCTAATTTTCGGCCGGACCCCTGTACAAAAGAAGCTCGCAAACGTAAGAAATGCGGTCATTTTCAACGAAATTATATATATATATATATATATATAATATATAATATATATATATATATATATATATATATATTGCAAGTAAAGCAAAGAAGCTATAAAGGCGGTTATATTGTATACCACTTAATTATTTTCACGGAACGGATTTTCAGCGTACTTAGTTCGGTAAGTTAGCGGCAATGTTCAGTATCGTAACGAATCTTGTTTATGTTGGCCTTCCAATTCACGGAAGAGTAGCGAAACTTCGAATGCCCCAGCCACAATCAAAGGGGATGATGAGATACCCCTATTAGGAAAACAGGAGTGGATCTTTTCATGTACCACGCCAAAAGGCTAAGCACATGTCGGTACATACAACACGGTTCATACAACACGCAACTGATATACAAGGGTGAACATGAAAAACAACACACTGCAAATACCTACTTTGGCGAAAGGGCCGCGCTAAATACAAGTTTTCAATACATTTTCAGAATAACTTCAACCCTGCATAACGCCATGAATACATATCTAACAAAGACACAGCGCAGCCAAAAACATTATACAAAACTATATTTAAGAACACGGCATGCCAGAGAGGACAGACACAATTCTGTCACGTCAAAAACGACCATCTTTATCCATAAACGTAAGACGGCCGTCCGAAGGCGTCTATCAGCGCGACTGTCGCTCCAGCGGTGCAGCCAGCGACCTTAGCGGTTCTTCTGTGACGTTGGGTGAGGCGGGCCGAGCGGCCGGCGACCTTAGCGGCTCTTCTGTGACGTTGGGTGAGGCGGGCCGGCGCCGCTTGATGCCTCAATAAATGGACGCGTCGGGTCCGGCTCTGCTACAGTGCGGCAGGCCGCCAACTCCGGTGAGGACGCTATCACTCAACGGATCGCTGCGGACGACATCCCGCAGCAAAGTCAGCCATCTCACAGATCGTCAACATGGTGATGCCCTGGTGGCTGCTTATGATCTTCCTCAAGCATTCGACCAAAGTGTCGCCGAACTCGTTCAACTACAACGACACGGACAGCTGGGCGAGCTCGTATCCGATGTGCGGCGGCCCTATGCAGTCTCCGGTCGAGCTGACTGCCAACAGGCTCGCCTTCAGTCACACGCCAAAGCTGCTTTTCGCCAAGGGACTGAAGCACGGCGAGATCGAAGCCATCAACACTGGACGAGAGATCAAGCTGAGGCTACGTCCGCGGAACCGAACCGAACCGCTGCTGCAACTCATCTCATCCAGCAAGCCGATGCAAGGTGTCTACACCTTCGCACAGATGCACTTCCACTGGGGCGAAGGTGGACAGCATCACGGCTCCGAGCATCGCCTTGACAAGCGGTACACCGACGCCGAAGCCCACTTTGTGTTCTTCAACAGCCGCCACGGGAGCTTCAAGGAGGCGGTGCGCCACTTCGATGGCCTGCTGGTGGTGGGGGTGATGCTGCACGGCTCGGAGGTGCCCAAGGGCTTGGCGTTCCCCACGATGGGCATTGAGAAGAATCTGGACGGCATCGCCGTGCCCGGACGTCGACTGACGCTGCAAGCCGACCTCAGCGACTTCAAGACGCTGCTGCAGCGCGCCGTCAGCAAGTTCTACAGCTACCACGGTAGCTTGACCACGCCGCCGTGCAACCCGGTCGTGACATGGATGGTGGGCGCCAATCCGGTGGACGTGAGCAGCTCCTTCCTCGGCCGTCTGAGGACCGAGATCTTCGAGGACGATGCCTCCAGCAAGCCGCTCGTCAATAACTGTAGACCCGTGCAGGGTCAGTACGGACGCGTCATCACTAAACACATCAGCATAGGGTAGGGCGCGGAGTGGAGCACACGAGAACAGAGACTGAATCGTGAGCTGTGTTATGTGCAATGGCTGGTCCGCTGTCGTGATACGGAAAATGTAGAACTCCGTGGTCAGCGCCATAAAGTGAAGTGATTTCACTCCCTCGCTCAATCTGCTGGTCAACATGAGCGAGTGATTTGCATGGTTCTCAATTTCGCACTTGTATGCTGGCGTACATTGATGTAATATGTGTAGGCAACGTGCAGGTGTTTACCAGCAGTCATATCCGTGCCCTGTACTGGCTGTCACCCAATGTGACGGCGGTCATTATCTTGTTTGTGTGTCATAGTGACATAGCATGTAAATAGCAGTTTTCACGAAGGATTTATTTTTACCCGGTAGTACCCGGTAGTACCCGGTAGTACCCGGTAATGTTTCGTGCGTTTTGGGTATGGAGTCTAAGAACACGTCTTTTTCCTGATAATTTTGGTGTCAATTGAAACATTATAATTTATAAAGCTTCAATTGATACAAAAAATACGGGAAAAGCCGTGTTCTTAGACTTAATTACCCAAAACGCATGAATTATTACCGGGTCTTACCGGGTACTACCGAGTAAAAATAAATCCTCCGTGAAAACAGCTATTAGTCCATTTGGCGTCCAGAAACACTCTATATCAATCACCACCTCATCTTTGTTGTTCTCATATCACTCATAGTGTACAATGTGTGTCTCGTGTAAATGATTGCAATAAATACAAACTCTATAAAAAACAACGCCTTGCATGGACGGTCCGTTTTTAAGAACGCCAGCGAACCAGGAAAACGAAGACGCCACCTCGTCCTTGATCGGGTGAAAGTTGCAGCATACCAAGGACATAGCAAACCCCTTGAGGAATACACCGTATCATGGCTATTGAGCACCCAACAAAAATACAAAAAGTACGCAAAACATTTGCACAAACAATCAACACAAAACAGGCAGCACAGGATCGGAGTACAAGAACACAAAACACCGGCCTTCGAATGTGCTCAGTTCAGCGTCGCACGCCACGCCGGGGGGGGGGGCTGGATTCCCAGTCTCGGCAGCGGCTGGGAGCGAGCCGTCATGCGATCGGAGCTGCTGACCCTCCTCAATATGACCGCAGACCAACGCCAGCTGATGTGACAGTGGCGGCTACTCTGCGGTCAACGGAAGCCGATGTTGCGGGAGGAGTTTCCTAGGCGCTGTGCGCTGGCGTCTCACCCATCACTTCTGGCGCACTAGCTTCTCTTCCGTTTTCATGAAGCGAGCAAAGCTGCATCATGTGTAAAGTAAATATAACGAATAATATATAAATGGGCCAAGCAAGAGTCATAGTCGAAACAACCATGCATTCCCTCCCAAACTCAAAGGTGCATGGGATGCAACAACCGTATCACGTTATTTCACTTTAAGTTAAGCGAAAAAAAAAACAATGCTGCAGCGGCAGCATAAACGGAGTGTCATGCATGTAACAAAGAATTACGCACTGCCGTCCAGAGGCTAAAGGTTTACACATGATAAGACAATTTTGGTTCCTATAATTTATTAAATAGATCCTGTAAATAATGGTCTTAAGCTCCTCGCATTTAGACGATCAATAAGCTGAATAACAAAGTGAAACGCGAAATGGAAATAAATCACATGTTGATGTGTTTTTTATGAGTTACCAAGAGGATTATTACTTTATATATTACAAAATTCAGATATTGCGGAACACATTTTTGCGCATTCTTCAGTGAAAAAAATGGCCTTCGTAACTGACGCCGTGCACAAAAACAAACATTTTTTTGCACTGAAGAAGGCGCCACAATGTGTGCCGAAATATTTGAATTTTATAATATATAAAGTAATAATCCCCTTCATAACTCTGAAAAACTACATCAATATCTTAATTACCCGAGGAAAAGTTATAATAACTCTTAAGTCTTACCTATCGGAAATAATCACCTTTTATTTTTGTAGCAACAATTTCTCATGCTTCCGTTAAGGTATAACAATGATTTAATTTAAAGTTAGGAATAATATAAAATTATTCCCTTATTCAATGTTTCCTTTATTCAGCCTGTAAGTTTTTACAAATTAGAAGCAAGTAAATACACTTCATTCGAACTCATAAAAAGTGTTTTCCCATCACTATTTGAAGCGCGCCATATCTGGCGCCGGTGTTGTAAATTTGTTCGACGCTGGACAATGTTCCTGAAACAAATCACCGACACTAAATAGGCCGTCGTGGGTGGCCAAGTTGAGCTTCGCGATTTTGATGCATGTTTTTACTGTTTGTCGATTTTTTTGTTGGGGGGGGGATAAAATAATGTTTTGCCATGATGATATAAACCATGGTGTTGTATACAGCCAGACACAAAGTTATACAAAGCTGGTAATGCTGCAAACTTATGGAACAATTTCAATACCAGTACAACTTGGCCACCATAGGTGGCCAAAGTAAACTGCTAGTTTAGTTTCCTTGCAAATTGGGGCCTCCTGTAAGGATTTTGGACTGGGTGGGCATTAGGCCTGTTAAAAATACAAAAGTTGTGGAAGGCTTCGGGGCACATGTTTTTATTATTCCACTTGAGGTTTAATAGGTGCACATTAAATTTGAACTCGATCGGATAAGATCTTAAGGTCCCCAGAGCGACACATTTTTAGAGGCCATTAATGCTAATCGCATTAACTTGGGTTTACAACTTTTTTCCTATGCAAAAAGTGACGATTTTTTGGCATGTCTGTCTTTGGGTTAATGATTGCTTTCGATTGATATACATTTGAAGCCATTTTGAACATAAGCTTTTGAGAATATTGGGAAAGTATATTTCATATGTCAATATGTATGGTATGTACATAGTAATAATAAATTATTTAATATACTTTTCAAAATTTTCTCAAAAGTTTAGTTCAAAATGGCTTAAAATGTACATCAATCGAAAGCACTCTCTAGCCCAAAGATAACCGTGCAAAAAAATCGTCACTTTTCTATAGGAAAAAAGTTATAAACCCAAGTTATTGCGATAAGCATTAATGGCCTTTAAATGAGTTTGCTCAAGAGCTCATAAGAGGTTGCTCAAAGTTGCTCTAAGGGAACTCGGTTTTAGTTGGAATTGATTTTAAGACTGTTGGGGTGAACAGGTAAGAGTCTAAGTAAGCCAATGTTGCTCTCTATTCTGGTTTTCAGTAGTTCGACGTCACTTGGTACTTCGGAAATCGTATAAATTGAGCAGTCGTCGGCATGACATTATGATTTTCCCATGAGTGATATGTGATGCCAAATCATTAGTAAAAATCAAAAACAGTACTGGCCCTAGCAATGAACCCTGCACCACACCATGAGTCACAGGCAAAGGTTGTGGTGATCCCCCTCGAACAGTCTGTGAGTGGTCAGAGAGCCAGTCTCTAAACCAATGGCTGTCTACCCCGTACCATCCCAACTTTTCCAGAAGCATACCAATGCCGCAACTATCAAACCTCTTAGAGGTGTCGGCCGTCATAAAGATGCCACGCGGCCAAACATCGACTGGTAGGTTGCGTATGTAATGCGTCCAGCATGGCATGCTCCGTGAAGGTTTCCGGACGGAAACCGTATTGCTGCCGGGCACAAATATGTGGTTTTTCGTGTACAATAAACATGTGGTTTTCTTGGTGTAACAGATTCACCTTAAAGCAATCTTACCGATCGAGTTCAAATTACTGTTCACCTATAAAACCTCAAGTGGAACAAAAACAACATGTGGCCCGAAGTCTCCCACAACTTTTGTATTTGTAACAGGCCTAGTGGGCATTTTGGCGAGCCGGGCTTAGATTATGGGGAGGGGCACCAGCGGCTCCAGGGGGCCCTTTTAACCCTTAATTGGGGCAAAAGTTTTTTATCCCCTTTTGCTTCAATATCATTTCCTTTTGATACCTGTACTCCTAATTAAAATAGCAAAATAGTGTTCCAGCCTTCCAAAACCTCAAATTCCACGCGTCTTGGTGACGCAATTGTTATGTGGATGTGAATTTCTTCTTAATGTTAATATACTTGTGACGTTTCAGGATAAGTTATAGTGCAGATTTTTCCTTTTAGACTTTACAAAGCAGAAACTGCTCGTATAGCCTTGCAACCAGCGATGATTTGGGCGGGTGGCGCCTAGCCTGTCCCGGGGACAATGACCAGACACTGCCTGATGATCAGAAACTATGTTGACGATTGGCCCATTTTCTTCAATCATTCGATATATGGCGTGGTCCAAAAGTGTATCTGAGTTTTATATCCATTCTGCGTCTAATTTAAGTGAACCAAATTGGACTAAAAATGATTTTTTCGGTGTTTTGGTCTATATTTGGTCGGCACTTAGAGTGGACCAACTCTCGTGATAAAGTAAGAACAGTCTTTTGGCCACGGCCCACGCCAGATCGAATGGTGAAGAAATGACCCAGATTTAGTCACATAGTTTCTGAGCATTAGGCCAGCGCAGTGTCTGGTCACTGTCCGCGGGACAGGCTAGACGCACCGCGAATTGGCAGCACATCAAGGCCAAAGCGCTTGGAACATCAGGGTTAATCCAAAGTAATCCATGTATCAAATTAGAACCTTTGAACAAGGAAGCCGACCGGATCCAGCCTCCTATAAATATGGGGGGGGGAGTAATTTCACTGTGGGCCTCCAGGTCCTTCACGCCGGGGTAGGGGGGGGGGGTAGGGTCGAGTTGTAAACAAATTCTCATTTTAATCTATGTAAATTTACAAATTATAACTCTAATTATAGCCCAATATACGACTTCTCACCGTGTTTTTAATGCAACTTCAGTGCCTGCAAAAATGAACGCTGGTTGCGTTATCGTCACAAATAAGACTCATGGAACGGTTTTCTTGTGACATTCTCCTAATGGTCTGTAATTTGTGTACCTTCTATCAACCTGCGAGAACTGTTTATTTTTATATACAATTCAGTGTGAATTATTACTCGGCTTCTATTAACTTTCCGAATTATTACGCGTTTTACTTTTATTAAAGGAATTCTTACGTTTTGTTTCGTGATTTTTTTTTGCGGGGGTATTTCTATTGCCGCTTCTATCGAGCGTGGAATGGGGAGGGCCTTTTCCCCTGCCACGAAACATTATAACATTATAACACGAAAATGTATCCGCGTCCGAAGCAGGATCTAGTGACCACAGCACGGAAACGCGGAACTCTCGCCAGTATTGCCACAGCGATGATTCCATGCTGAAACAGTTTTCAATCACGTAGGCCGGCGGAGTGTTGCTCCTGACCTTTTAGTTTTCACTGCCTCTACTTTTTAGCGCAGATGTGTAGTTTTTTAACTTTGCATTAATCTTGACACGTGCCCTGAAAGACCTCTAATAATTAAACGCCCTGAAGGGAGGGAATTTCGACCTCTAAGATCACAAAAACCACGCAACTTAGCGACAAGCAAAAAGCGGCATTAGCTAGCCCAAGAGAAGCTCTATCGAAAGTATATCACTATTTGTTTGAGTCAGGTAATTATGGAGGTCACCAGAGTTAATGAAAGGTCTGATTTCCAGATTTAGGACTTAGCTGCAGAAACCCCTAAATTTTTCGAATAGGAACACACTGAAAACGCAGTGGAAATTTTTTTCCACTGCGTTTTTACCTTGACCTGAGGTGAAATTTCACAGTTGAACGCAGTGAAACTTCAAATAGCTGGAATTGCCTCTAATTTGAGCTCAGGGGTCAATATGGTAGGTATCAGAGGTCATCAAATGGCATAGCGATTATTTTTTTGGCAAAATCGTTTTTTAGTTAAACCAACCTCTTATACATAATAAAGATAAAGAAATACGTTTGACGTGCCATCATGTTTGTCTCGTCAAGGCGCCTCGGATCTCGGATAGGATCATCACCAGGTTAGGTCAACTGTGAAATTTCACCTCAGGTCAAGGTTTAAGTGGTAACCCAAGTAGGTCACGTTGCATATTTAGAGAAAATTGTCGAGAGAAAAAGACAATGGTACCATTTTTTTATTATTTATCTATCCTCATTATCTCGATAGTTATTGACAAAAATGTGTTGGTGTTGGTGTTATATATATTTTTTTTAATCAAGAATGACCTATGATAACATGATCCAGAAGGAATTAACTGATATCATGCGTATCATTGGAATAGAATGCATTTGAATATTTCCCAATGTCTTCTATTGGGGTAGGTCACCCGACCTTACGTCACTTGATATCAGTCTGAGATGAACAAAGTGTAGGCACTCATGACCTTTATTTAAGTTTTTAAGTTTGAGACGATCAGTGTGGTACTGTACGACCGCAGCGTTTTTGGAGGTGCAGGGTCATCATGAACCTGGTCTGGATGAACTGAGCCTGAACGATGTTGGAGGTGGCAGGGGTCATCACGTGAACCTGGTCTGGTGACTGACCTGAACGTTATTGGAGGTGCGGGGTCATCACGGTGACCCTGGTCTGGTGAACTGACCGGAAGTTTTGGGAGGTGCGGGGGTCATCAACGTGACTGGTCTGTGAACTGACCCTGAAACGTTTTGGAGGTGCAGGGGTCATCACGTGACCTGGTCTGGTGAACTGACCTGAACGTTTTGGAGGTGCAGGGGTCATCACGTGACCTGGTCTGGTGAAATGACCTGAACGTTTTGGAGGTGCGGGGTCATCACGTGACCTGGTCTGGTGAACTGACCTGAGATGACTTGAGATAAATCATTTTACATAATGTGGTTGTTGATTTTCGAACACATATGCAACAGAAAAGTACCTTTTGGTCACCGAGGAGGGACGGGAGATTTATCGATGCCTGTAATTTCATAGTTTACAGCTACCTAGGTAGGTGGACAAATTCTCGCCACTGAGTGGGCATTTGCCCACCAAGTTCCTTACTTACGGGAGGCTCTGATTCCTTGTTTATTAAATGGCTATCAAATGTATAGGATCGCCGGTCATATTATTGAAGCAAGCAGGATTCAAAATACATTTTCCACTATTGCTGTAAGACAACAATACAAGAAAGCCGCTTTTTAATAAATTTAGTCCGAATGTTTTGTATGGATAGTTTCCGAAGGTTCCAGGACCCGCGCTAAGCAGAGCTTGTTGCGCTGGTCCTGACTCACCACCCGATTCTGGCGCAACTTCCTGTTGGCCGGCAGAATTTAGAGACGAAAGTTTTACGTGCCCGACATACCTGGACACGGTATGTCGAATTTGATGTTTGATGTTTGATGAGATTCAAAAGAACTTTGCAAGCAGCTTAAAAGTACCAGTCATTGAAAGCATGGAACGCCTATAAACTTAACTGAAAATATATTTCAGTAGGAATATTTTTATGCAAAATGTGAAGAACGTACAATATATTTTTGTCCCGTATATCAATTTCAAGTAATAGCTCCATTTTTGGTGGGAAAAGGTGAATATTTCCCTTTGTTTTCGTCAGCAAACATGCAATATATCACCCATGCTAATTATTTATGGCACATTGCATGTAGAGGTTTGTCCTTTATTGTATGTTATATAACACGAATAGCAATCAAGTACAGCGTGCATGCATGGTGTCATTGCTCTCTCTAAACATCAAGGCCTTTTGGCATTCGATGGCCTTGGCCAGTCGCTAGCCCATTTTTTTTTAAGTTTGATTAACATTAACATAACCACTGTCTGGAATGCTGCATCAAAGCCGAGCCCTTCACTGCATTTGACTTGCACATCAGGACAGAAGTGACTCACACATGCGTGAAGGTCGTATAAGCTGCAGAGTGCAGGTATAATTCAGATGTTGTCAGGCAGAGAACATGCAGCTGATTTGGTAGTCTGCAGCCCGCGGACAATAGTGATAAGGACCGTGCCGTCAGCCGGGGGCGCTACTGCTGCACCCTCATAGCACACCGCTGCACCATTCTACACATAAGGAAGAGATCACGTTCTACACATAAGGAGCGACAAGGACGACCGTTCATAAAGCGGAATTATTTCTACATACTTGCACTGGATTATGGATGAAGCAAGGTCGAATGCATTTCGGTCGCTCGAAAAGGAAGAAGCATTGCTGTCTGCGTGTGAAAGCATGTAAAATTGTAGAGCAAGAAGGATGTCGCGTTCTGCGAATGTCCTCTGCGTCGCAAAAATGGGCCTTTGTTAATATTTCGTGAGAGGTAGAGGTGCATTATGTTGTTCGAGTTAGCCGATGCTGCTGCATACTACATAGCGTTATATACCTTAACTAGCATACCATGGCTCCAGTCAGACACTGGTACCTTTTACCTGCAACGGTTTCCTTAAATTTGCATTTTAAAGCCGAGTATGGTAAGGATTAATTGGCATGGTGTCGCATATGATAAGGCCAAATACCGTATGGAATCATAGCGCATAGTTATAGATAAGATTGTATGTTGCGTATTAGAGGTGCCACTTCTCTACCCACTTACCCACCAGATGCGGGTAGTTACTGTCGACGTGGGTAATAGCGGGTAGCGCAAGCGATCATTTGGATAAAGTGGGTAGTTGGCGGGTGGCAGCATTTTCATAGATTAAAAAATGGGGAGGGGGAAATGGGATCCTTGAAAAATATTGGCACCTCAGTAAGTGAGCAAAGATCAGCACAACACATTTCAGCATAAAAAATGAGGTATTAAATGGCAGACATAATGCTGGTAAATTGTATTTGTGGGTACTTACAGGTATAGCTGGCAGCCTATATGTTCATGTGGGCAGAAGTGGGTAGTTGAAGGGGGTTTGCGGGGCAAGGCGGGTAGCCACAAGCCTGAAAAGTTACACCTCTGCTGTTTATGACTGCATTGTTGAGATGATTGCGAGCGAGTGCTTCTCGCTCGCTCGTCCTACCGTAGAGTAGCGGCAAAATATGAATATGCGCGGCCCGACCCAATCCAACCCGGCCCATGACTCTTAGAAGTTCATATCTCTGAAATCGCACGCCCGATTGACAAGCGAGCTATTTTGCTGAGTAGCTCCATCTACTACTGTTTGAGACCAGTGCCGACTCACGTGGGTGATTACCACTGCGCGTGGCGCGTGCTGCGTGTAAAGGTATCGCAACAAGTTTTATCGTAGAAAATCGCAACCGCTGGGCCGATTGTGGGCAAATTTGTTTCGTGGTTAGGAACCCCTAAGCTGCCACTTTTCCTTAACTCAAGGGTAGGGTGCCTCTGCACGTGCGCACGTGCACTCCCCTTTTATATATCTCGGAAACGGGCAACGGTTCAGCCGATTGTGTTTTAATTTGGTGTGTGGTTAGGGACCTCACAGCCGACACTTTCCCACAAGTCAGGGACGGGGTGCTTCTGCACTTGCGTACCTACGTGCACGCCCGTATGTTTTCTTTCGGGAACGGCTGCAGCCGTTCCTGAAAGGCCATTCTGTGCGGACACCGTGATTTGATGTAAAGTAAAACGGTCGGACAACAATCGGAGATGTTCTCTCAGTAGCGGGACATCTGTTAAAAATGAAAACTAGCATCTGACGTAAAAGGCACGCTCTATCTCCCCGTGTAGTTTGTATTACCCAATATAAGCATACAGCGCGTTGAGCTTACAATAACGATGGCGGGCGGCGGGAAACGTTAGTTAGTGAAGTGCCCCGCCGGACATGGCTTCACATATCTGTCACTCACCAATCACCATGCTAGTAATTATGATAAGGTATGCGCAGGGGCGCAGCCAGACCTTTAGAAAGGGGGGCAAGCCAGTCATGGTGAGCCCTCCCCCCAAAAAATCCCTCTGAATATGAACGACTCTCTGGATTTTGGCCACTTTATTTTGTGAGGGCCTTTTTTATCTTGTGATGAGCTGAACTGGACAAGGACCCTCAGGTGTCACCTTCAGAGGATTGCCCCTTGAACCAAGCACGTATTGGATATAATTCTCGTCCAGGAGGGGGGGGGGGCGCCTCAAAAGGGCCTCTTTCCGAGCGTTGAAATGGCCAAACAAAACGAATGAAAAGGCACTTTACAAAGAATGGAGATTAGATAATGCAATATGACAGGTATGGCATGGGCCATAAGGATTTTTAGGAGCTGGAGTTAGCAAACTGCCTCATCAACTCTGGAACCAGCGACACCAATTTAGAATCAGCTATACCAGCTTCGAATATTTTGTTTGACTCAAGAG
Source organism: Semibalanus balanoides (assembly GCA_014673585.1). Taxonomy (NCBI): domain Eukaryota; kingdom Metazoa; phylum Arthropoda; class Thecostraca; order Balanomorpha; family Balanidae; genus Semibalanus; species Semibalanus balanoides. The sequence goes on from VOPJ01012271.1 coordinate 98,889, forward strand.
CTGGAACTCTTAAATCTTTTGCGCCGCGGAGTGGCGCGAAAATTTTGAGTTTTATGCCCTGGATATGCATTCTCATCAGTGCGTCGCATTGCGTATGGTGCGGACCTCTTAAATTATCATTGTGCGTTTAAAAGTGCGCTAAAAGAGTACTGAAGCAGGCTATTTTACCCAATCATATAGGAAAAAAGCAATATAACACATAAATACGCCGGAAAATGACGCTTTTTCAACCCGCATATAGTGTAATCTGAAGTTAAAACGCGCCGCGGAGCGCCGCGCATATTTTAGTTTTATTCCCTGGATTCTTGCTGTTGAAACGCTCAGGGCCCCTTCAGATCGTCTAGGGGCCACTTCGACCTTGCAAACTCCCTTCCAACCTGTGCAGGGACTCATCCAAGATGCGCGGAAAGACATTATGCGTAGCGGGTGATATAGGTAAAAACAAAGAGGGCTTACTCCACAAAACAAACTTTTGGTCTAGTCAGAAGCCCCTCCGATCTGCGCACGGGGCCTTTTGAACTTTCCAGGGGCTCCCTGGTCTGTTCCTTGGGCCAGAATTACGTTTACCTGCGGGGGGCAGATTCTGCCTCCCCAAGTGATCTCGAGAGCCGCTCTGCCGATTTCGATGGAACAAACACCATTCAATTCTTCGTGACAAGATTCTTCGTTCTGTTTGAACCCGCTAATTTTTTTTTGTTAAAAAAATGGTTGGGGGGCAGGGGCCAGGGGGCAACAAATACTTTTTTTTTAGAAAGGTCATTGCGGCCATGTAATTCGAACCGAATTTCATGCCCGAAACGTTTTTGAGCTTCTAATGTAATGGTCTTTAGTATATGAAAGGGATAAGTAACCAAAATGAAAAATCAATATGGCGTACTCTGGGATGAAAAATGGAGGTATTTTCTTGATGATAAATATATGCTGTTCGTGATTGTTTGGGACGATAGTAACGTCACATGTGGGCTTTGCTTACCGTTATTGTAAAATAAAATATATTGCACATAGACGGATCAAGGTTAAACAACGTGGGGTACCATGTGTGGAACGCCTTTTATCATCTTACTAATTTGAAGTTCGGCTTTATTTGACGGAGGACTTCGCCTCCCATTTGATGCTACCTTGAGTGCACTCTGCCCCAAAATATGTATTAGTCCAAGGTATGTATGACGTATATAGCAGTGACATAGCTTCTGACGCTTTTATTCCACCGCAAACTACGCAGGAAGCATGCGCTGCACAACCGCATTCAAAATGACCTCCCCAAAACATGAGCCTGGAGCCGACTCTGCCGGAACGATTTTTTTTAACTTGACACAACACGCGTCATCCAATACTAGGAAAAGTCCAAAAGCTTCAAAACGCTAGGCGTAACGGTTTATAATGGCAAGCGAAAAACTACCGGGGGGATAGAATCTGCCCCCAGCAGGGAATAGGGTTAAGACCTGGCAAGGGACTGCGCCGACTGCTTTTTCGCCTTGTCGACACGCTCAGAGGGCACTCTGACCTGCCCTGGGCTCCTCCGTGCTGACTAGCGGCCATTCGGCATGTTCAGGGTCCCTTCTGAGCCACCCAGGGGCCCTTGAGGTCTGGTCATGGCCCCTATGACCTGTATAAGGGCCCCTTGAACTTCCTGGGGTCCTCCAGCCTGCTCAAGGGCCCACGGCCTGGCAAGGGACTGGGCTGGCTGCTTTGTCGAACAGACTCAATGGGCCCAGGGCAAGCTCAAGAGTCCCCTGAACAGACTCTAATGGGCCCCTGAACATGCTTCAGAGGCCCCTGGGCAGTTTTTTGGGGCCCCTGGACATGCTTGACAGACCCCTGGGCAGGTTTGTTGGGACACTGCAGTACAGTGGGAGGGCTCAATGGGCCCCTGGGCATGCTTGAGAGGCCCCTGGGTAGGATTATTGGGCCCCTGGGAGGGCTCAATGGCCCTTGGACATGCCCAAGAGGCCCCCTGGGTTGGTTTGGAAAGCCCTTCAGTGACTCTGAGGGCCCTTTACATGCACCAGAGTGACCTCTCGCCTGGTTTGAGGACTCCTCTGTGGCTTTTTGAAAGCCATTCAGCTTTATTTGCAAAGGGTTTCCGGGTCATTTCTCACGGTTGCCCGGTGCCGTAGGAGGTTCCCCTGTGCTGCGCCTCGTAACTCACGAGATGAGATTTGTGATGTGATGTTTATTACATTGATCTTATTTATAATAATTCACGGCTTTGTCAATAAAATAGTATTGCACGATTTGTACTTTATTAGTTGCTCAAATGGAAAGGTTGGCGCGAGTGGTCAGAGTCAGGTCAGAGTGCTCAAATTAGCATGAGTCTTGCGAGTTGCGACATGTCGACACCCCAAGCAGCGTCGACTGTTACACCTCTCCCAGTGGTAAACGAACTTCCGCAATACGCCCGGCTGAGACGTAAATCGTCACCCCTCATGAATATTGCGACACCTCGACACATCAAGCAGTGATGAAGGTACATTTCTCCCAGTGGTAAGCGAACTTCCACAATACGCCCGGTTGAGGCGTTAATTGACATTCCACATGAGTAATGCGACACCTCGACACCCCTTGCAGCGGTCATCACGGGTGTTCCGTTAAACCTATACATCCCATGCTGTGGTGCTCACGGATATTCCGGTACACCTTGTAGACGTTTTGTGTCGCATCTCGGCCGCGCTGCCGCGCAGCGGCGGCCGTCCCCGCTCCCCTGCCGGCCCGGTCAGCGCTGGCCGGCTCGGCCTGCCGCATGGGCGGCGCCGGGGCGGCGCCGGGCGGCGACGCCCCGGTGGGGCTCGCCGGTGCGCGGGCCGCGGTCGCCGGTCTGGTGCCGCCCCTGCGCCGGTCAGCGAGTCTGTGCCCCGCGGCGGCGGCGCTGGGTCGAGCGGGCCGGCGGTGGCCGTGAGCAGAGAGCCTGTGGTGGACTGGTGCCGAGTGGACGTGTGCTGTAGAGTTGTGTTTCGTGCTTGAAGTAAAGTAATATAAGAAGCAAGAGAACGGCTTTAGTGTTATTGAAGTGCGCAGTGGACCAGAATGAAATGAACAGAAGCTAAGAACCCTAGACAACGGCTACAACCTCCCAGTCGACGTATTTTAGGTTGTGTGGTAATCACACAGTTTAGGGGTGTCGACACCCTGCGCGGGTGTTGATTTTCTGTGAGTGCTAGTCAGACATGTTCCACTCCCACAGGCGTTTTGGCCTTTAAGATGAGGCATTGTGGCGACGGTCATTATGCCGTATAGCACTGTTCGCGCACATTGGCAACGTATGCTCCGTGCTTACTTTTTCCGTCAAGTTTTTTTCAATAGAAGTATCAGAACACGCTGAAGTGTTGTTCCGTGTGTATGTGGTGGTGAGTCGAGGTTCAGGGATCCAAAGTGGTGGATCTCAGGCTTTTTCGAACGTTTTGATAGCAACAGACCAAGACAGCTCAGGGCAATGTATGGATCTGGACGCTAGAAGTTACAACGCATATTAATTGCATGTGTTGGCTGTTATCGTTGTCAGAACCTTGATTCCAAATTTGAGGCTTCTGGGATCCGAGCACATGTCTGGTGCTAGTGGCCCACAGCGGTGTTAATGACACTAATGAAGGTCACTTGCTAAGGACATTGCAGGTCCAGCCCTTCCCTTGCAGAAGCAACTTGTTTGAAGCGAGTCCACACGCACGCAAGCAACAGCTGACCCTACAATGCACTTGCCAGACCACCCAGCTACCAGCTACCAGACCAGCTACCAGACCAGCTACCAGACCACCCATCTGCGAGTGACGGGTGGGTAGCTCCATGCGGTTGGGGGTTGGGTGTGTGTATCAGTTATGCCTGTATGAGGATTTATTGTGTATGTATAAGTCATCAGCCCATGTTTGTGTCACTCAAGCTGTTCTTGCAGCAAAAACGTGTGTATGGTGTGTTGTTGTGTGTGGTGCATTTTTTTTTGGGGGGGGGGTGAAGGTGACTGAAGGTTGTCGAGGCTTCAAACCACACACCTGACAGTTTGTAAGAAAGGTGAAACTATCCTGCGCGCGGAATACGTGGTAAATATTTTGATTCTCATTCATATATTGGTACTCTGGAGAGTTTCATAACTTTAGGAACCTTGTAACTGTTCGCCGCTTAACCCCATTTTCTGCGGGGGACAGACTCTCCCCCTCCGGTAGTTTTTTGCCTGCCACTTCTGAACCGTTACGTCTATCGTCTTGAAACTTTTGGACTTTTCCTAGAATTGAATGACGCGTGATGTATCAAAATAAAATAAAAAATGGCGAAGCAAAGGCGGCTCTAGGCTCATGTTTTGGGGAGGTCGTTACGAATGCGGTTGTGTGGCGCATGCTTCCTTCGTAGTTTGCGGTGGAATAAAAGCGTCAGAAACTATGTCACTGCTATATACATCATACATACTCTGATTATACATATTTCAGGGCAGAGACACACTCAGGCACATAAAATGGGAGGCAATATCCTCCGTCAAACTAGGTCCAACTTCAAATTAGAAAATGATAAAAGGCGTTTCCCACATGGTGCCCCCACGTTGTTTACCTGGATCCGCCTATGTAAAATATATTACAATTAGTAAATTGCAGCAAAAAAGTCCACACGTGACGTTCCTATCGTCCCAAACATTCACGAACAGCACATATTTGTAATCAGAAAATCTCCCATTTTCATCCCTGAGTACGCCTATGACTTTTCATTTTGGTTCTTGTCCCTTTCATATATTAAATCCCATTACAATGGAGCTAAAAAAGGTTTCGCACATGACAATCAGTCGAATCACATGGCCGCAATGACTTTTCAAATAACACGAAATGTTTTGTAATTTCTGCCCTCTGACCCCATTTTAGACAAAAAACAAAATTTCGGGGTAAAAAAACGATTTCGTCGCGACAAATCAAATGGTCTTTGTCTCATCAAAATTGGCCCCACGGTTCTCGAGATCTCTGGGGGTCAGAATCTGCCCCCTCCGCATGTTAACATAATTCTGTCCGCCCGCAGGCCCGCAGGCTCAACCATGATCAAATTTTCACATCTGTAGTTAAATTGACCGGGTAGTTGCAAGGAAACAAGCTACTGAAAACCATGGCTACGATCGGGTCGTCCGTTTCATAAGTAGATACCATATTATTCGCCCAGAATTGACGGAATAACTCGCTCCGCTAAGTGATAATGCATTACGATGTTAGATTTTAGAATGATACCAGCACATAAGCATCAGAAGGGAACTGACCTTTTGACCCACGCACACTACTTAATACATATTTATAAAATGGTCACATAGGTCACAGTGTTCCCACCGCTTATGACATAGATTGGATAGGTCACGACCTTGTCCGCTTTGATACGCTATACAGTGCTGATGTCATAACAGTGTGAATACGGGTACGATTCAATTCTAAGAAGGTAAGTATTTCCTTATTCGAACGCACTAGAACCTACCAGGCTGCTTACAGTTGTAGCTCTTGCACCTTTGTTAGTCGTAATGACGTTTTGTTTTTATTCTGTCGATCGAAGTTAGAACGGATACAACTGTACGATCCGACGTCATCTGTGTTTTATTCACTGGATAATCTCATAAATTTTGCACAATTAGGCATCTGCAACTCGTACTATACAGTTAACCAACCAACCAACCCGTTAGGGTTGGTTTCTTTTATTTCTTCTAAATATATTTGGGGACAAACTAGCTCACTTATTCAGGAAAAACAGAGCACAATAAATCTGGTGTGCGCCAGGCACATCAAGACACTATAATTGGCCATGTCCGAATGTCCTAAAAAGAGCAATGTAATATACATTGTGTCGCCACCACCATGCTGTACCTACGAGGAAGTTTAACGTATCCCATATCATAGGGAGCAGGACAAAGTCAAGCGTCCGCGAGCGAATAGATACCTAATGGGAAGTACCTTTCAACAGTTAACATACATGTCCTTCAGCTAAATAATGTTGTGCTTCGTGACATTGAAAACATCATCAAATCGCTCTTTGTAGACTCAGGCGTTTGTGCTGTTCCCACGACTCCGAGATTCAAATGTCCTTTGGGTCATTACCATGCCTGGCCACACATAACAAAATACCGACCCCCTCCGATTTTGATGAAATTTGGTACAACTGCAGTGTTAACCCGCGCCCCGCTGGGGGGGCATATTCTGCCCCCCCCCTCCCGGATTTTCTCAATAACTAAAGAACCATGGCAGGTACCGACGTGAAACTTTCCGTACCTTATCCCACATCAATTTGACATCTTATCCAAAGTTTTTGATGAAATTGATAAATAACTTTGGAAGAAAATGACCTTTTGATGACGTCATGTCATGCCATTTTTGTGTTGGAAAAACACGATGAATGTTTGAAAATTCGTATAAAATGGAGATGTGAAGCAATTCAAAAAATTAAAACACCAAAAGGTGGGAATTTGCATTGGCTTCAAAATGGCTATCTCAGATTTGCAAAAATTCGAGTTTTTTACCCCAAAAACCCAAAAAATGATTTTTTTCAGAAAAATTATCACAAAACAAAAAATTTTCAAAAATATTTAAAAAAAGAATATATGTAAGAGACCTAAGTATAAACAAAACCCAAACCAAATTTCAAAGCAATATCTGAATTTTTGACTGTCTTGCATGGGACTCCCCAAGTTGTAAGTTAACTCATGACGTCATTTTTGGCAAATGCTTTTTTTTGAATTTTGTTGACCAGATAGAGACAAATAAATATCCACAAGCTGTTTTTCTGCAGACAAAACTGGACCATAAAAAATGTATTTTTGTTTAAAAAAAATTCAATTTTACAAGTTTGACCCTCATATTGACCTGGATTTGACCTCATATGAACCTTTCACGGTGGTCAGATTGTCAAAACGGCTTATATTCATCGAACTTAACCACGTGTTAAAGGAAAACCCATAAAACATATGTCGCCATGACTTTCCTAAACCTCTTGCCCATCAGTGCACCTTTTGTGACCCGATATTGGACCTTGACCTTTGCTTAAAATTTCACTTTTGCTTAATGCAGGCAGTTTCATTATTACCTTGAGAGCACTTTGTGCTCATATAGTTACAATCTTTTAGGCTTTGGATAGAAAATATAGCCCACGAATACTAAAATATCTCCATTTTCGACCTTTTACCTCGGACTCTGACCTGACATGGTGACCCTTTATTCGAAAACTTCCACGTATGCTTTGGGTGGCGTATCAAATGAGACCTTCGATTGCGTATTGCGCCGTCTCGCTACGTCATTAGCGTTCAGAAGAGTAAACGAGGGGGGCAGAATCTGCCCCCAGCGGGGCGCGTTCCCGGCTGGATCAAGGCGCGTTCGGCTGGATACCCCAGCGGGGCGGGGGTTAAGTGTGAAGAAAAAACATACACACAAATTTTTAGCTCTGGGTGACCTCAAGGTTCATATTTAGAGGGCATACAAGTTCACGATTGTCTGCGTATTTTGCATTAATCAGAACACTTATATTTTCTGTGCTATGTACTTAACAGAATAATACTAATATCAAAGAAGTACTCCACAGTGTTGGGCCATTCGAAAATAAGGTAAAAATTCACGTGACTTCTATGTGACCTTTGATCTGACGAGGTCAAAATCCTCAAATATATTTTCTATCAGTTTCGCTCCTCTAATTAGGCAAAATTTTGTAAAAGGGAGACTGTCCCACCTTAAACAAAGATTTGAGTGAATAAGCCATTTAGCGTGCTTGCACTTAAATTATTTATTGTATAAGTTAAAACAACCACTGAGGTCCGAACACAAGAAATTCGATTTGATTTCTAGCAATCTGTAACATCGCCAGCCCCCCAATGTATTTGAATGGTCGGCCGTGGCCTGCGAAGTCTCCTTGCTAAATTGTGGATACAGTCGACTTATGTATTTACATTGGCCATACATGGCCATACACTAGTCCTACTTATAACAGCTGAGATTTTTTTTTTCCCAAAATTTCCGTTCATATGGACGTCACAGCCCAAATATTTAAAAATGATTTTATGAATTAGCACTTGTTCGTGAGAAACAAATGTCATAATCGTGTTCAGCAGCATTCACTTCATATTTTGCACCACAAACGACGTGCATTTAACACAATTTTTGAAGGTGGGACAGTCCCTTTAAGTGAATGAACGTAACATCCTCTAGGAATTTGCAAATCAGAGACTAATGAACTTTCTGAGATACTGCCCTTTGGGTATGATAAGGAAGTGAGACGGACAAATGCTCTGAGGCTGTTTTCATGTCACTGTTAATGATGTGGGTTTCTTTGGCCCGATTGACGTAAAATGTGGCGTTAAGTTTTTGTATTGACGAATTTAATATATTTCCACGTTTTCAGCTCGAGCTGACCTCGCATGATATAGCATGATCTGGGAATAGTGTAGTCAGCAGATACGTATTACCTATGCTAGGAACCGTTCATAATTTACGTAAACTATTTAGACTATTTTCAAACACATGTTATCAACCATATCAACGTTATCAACCATGTTACGCTTCGGCTGGCGACCCCTCCCCCTTCTCCTCCTCCCGTGAGCGTAACGTAGTTTATGAACGGCACCTTAACCCGCGAGTTACTGGGGGGTGGTGGCTATTTATAGCCCCCCTCCCGTTATTCTGCAATATATCCTAAACCAACGTAGGTATCGTGACCCAAACTTCAGTACCTGTCCCAGATCAAATTTTGGAACACATGCTGCCTGATGGAAAAAAGACAAAGCTATGAAGGTCACACCGGAAATACGTCAGATGACTCATGTTTCTGCGGGTTTGTTGAAAAATGAGGTTTGCGGGAAAAAACCGCGGCCAAAAGTACAGTTTTTAAAAATAAACTTCAATCGTCAAACACCAAACGACACGTAATAAGTGGGGCTATCAGACTGCTATTCTCGGAGTTTGTTCAAGAAAATGAAATAATCTCAAAATTTTGAGAGGAATTCCAAAGACCATTTTTTGTTTTTGAAAATTGTCAAATAAAAGTCGACTTAATTCAAAAAAAGTACGAACCATAACTTTTTATATCTATCTAAGTTGAAAACAACCCCCAGAATAGAATCGTGTTTGTAGAAATAAAGGTTTGAAGATCCAATATCTTCTATATAAAAGAGTTATCCGTAATTCCAAAGTGACAGCCTGTCAAAGTGAAACAAAAACTTTTATGGTGGATCCAAGAACCTATTTACATGAGGGGTGATTTGAAATAAACGAATTCCAAAGCAAAAAATCGTTCAGCAAAATTTGCCGTATTGTGCATTTTAATCTTCAATTGTGTATGTAAAAAACATGTTCTAAGGTCATTTTTTGCGCTTTCTAACCGATAAACGAACCCATAAAACAGTGTTAACCAACTCCTAAGCTGTAAGCTTCAATTTGACCTCCTGACCTACGGACTACCTTACCTGACCCAAGGTCAAAACTCTAGTTTAATTGGTAATTAGAAGTGTCAGATACCGAATCATACCGAGATTTACCAGAACTTACTATATGTGTTTAAAAACTAACATTTGTTGTAGCGACAATGCCGACCACCGCGACTTTTGATGGCCACGGTCACATTTGTTAGTTGACGGACCGATTGTGACGGTTATCGTGACCCTGAGGATAACAATATTAGGTTCCTTCGACAAATTATAGGCTATCGAATGCCGTTACGAAAATTTTTAAAGATCAGAGATCCAGTAGTATTCGGAGATCAGAGGGGGGGCTATAAAAGGCCCCCCCCCCCCAGAACTCGCTATGAAATAACAGTAAACGCGCGGGTTAAATGGATTCATAAGACCGTTTTCCCCACTTATTGGAGTGGCAATGCATTTGTACCGAGGCTAAGTTATATTGCAATTTTTCATAAAGCCTTGGAAAATGTTCATCTAAGTATTACCGAAATCACGTTAAATTCGAAGCGTTCACACGCAAATAAGTGCTCCTTGGTTTAAGTGCCTAAAAATAAGAAACACAGTAAACCCGTGCCTTTTCTTCCGTATCTCCTCAATGATTGGTCTCCAAATAGCGGAAAAAAGGCAAAATTTAGTTCCATAACTAGTTGTAACATTACTCAGTTCATGAAATTCAATATTAATGTCATTCTCAATGATCGGGCCATCCACGTATCATTTCCAATAATAGTTGACTCCAAACGCCCCGATCCGAAGGTTGGAAAGGATGACCACCGCCCGACCATTTATTAGGCCTCCAAAAAAACAATTAAAGTATGCAGGACATAATTCGTTTGACCGTCATGGGAATCAGTTGAAGATGAATGACTTAGAAAAACCATTGTTCATTATAGGCGATATGATTCGGCTGATGACCGGTACTGCATCGTCCTGCTTTCAACATCCGAATCGATGTCCCTGGGGCTGTCTGATAATTTAAGCCGTGTTGGGAAATATTCGACGATTGGCCGCGCAACATGATCGGCAATGACACTAACTTTGTTTGCACTTGTGTGTTATACACCAACGGTGTACATTGTACGCTCTAGTATTCAGAGCGCAAATATGCCTCGTTTTCTTCTTTTTGCTCATTGGACTAGACAGGCTAGTGCTGATAAAATCTGATTTGTTAATAATAACAAAAGCTGATCAAAAGCTTTATTAATACCAAAATCGTGAAACAGTGGGAAAAAAAACGTTCAGATAAATATGTTGCATCGCTTCCATCCTTCAAGAAAATTATTAGAAGGACATTCGAAAAGGTCTTATGATCCCCTTTAACGCCGGCAATGCTGAAGGCCGGCAATCAGTTGAGCAAACGTTATCGGGAAACACGTTGATGCAAACATGGAGTTGATTGTTTTAGGCGGTAGACGGACACTGGTAGCCATTGAGGTAGTAGTCAGGTGGTGGTAACATGGATTTGATTGTTTAGGCGGTAGACGACACTGGTAGCCAGTTTGAGGTATATCAGGTGGGTGTTAACATGGATTTGATTGTTTAGGGGCGGTAGACGGACACTGTAGTCCAGTTGAGGTATATCAGGGTGGGTAACATGGATTGATTGTTTTTTAGGGGCGGTAGACGGACACTGGTAGTCCCAGTTGAGTATATCAGGTGGTGGTAACTTGGATTTGATGTTAGGGCGTAGACGACCACGGTATCCAGTTGAGTATCAGGTGGGGTGGAACATGGACTTGATTTTTAGGGCGGTAGACGGACCACTGGAGTTCCAGTTGCAGTATCAGTGGTGTAACATGATTTGATTGTTTAGGGCGGTAAACGGACACTGTAGTCCAAGTTAGGTTATAGGTGGGTGGTAACATGGATTTGATTGTTTAGGGGCGGTAGACGGACACTGGTAGTCCAGTTGAGGTATCAGGTGGGTGGTAACATGGATTTGATTGTTTAGGGGCGGTAAACGGACACTGGTAGTCCAGTTGAGGTATCAGGTGGGTGGTAACATGGATTTGCTTCTTTAGGGGCGGTAGACGGACACTGGTAGTCCAGTTGAGGTATCAGGTGGGTGGTAACATGGACTTGATTGTTTAGGGGCGGTAGACGGACACTGGTAGTCCAGTTGAGGTATATCAGGTGGGTGGTAACATGGATTTGATTGTTTAGGGGCGGTAGACGGACACTGGTAGTCCAGTTGAGGTATATCAGGTGGGTGGCGGTCGCCAGGCGATAACAATGAGCCGATAATGGTCCCGCGCGCGCGTCGCTGGGGAGATAACGGCCGACTCCAGAACATGTTCCCCTCTTGTTGGTTGTGTCGAGACTTAAGAGGTGCCGTTGTCGGTAACAGAAGCTAAAGAGATGTACAAACAAGGGGCATGTGTGATTGCTTGTGGCCCTGCTCAGTGTTAGCCGTTGTTCCGTAGAAGTCAGATCTCTGGAAATGGGCCGGACGTCTGGACACGAGAGACGAAGCGGGAGGCGGGCGAAGAGTTGCAGTCCACTGCGTCAACATCAGGGCAAAACAGCTAAAAAGGGTCGCCGACCAGCGATATCACAATGGATCAAGCAAGATCCGGATTCGGACTCGGGTCAGAGCAAGTTTTGTGTGTACCTCGTGTTGATTGGTGCTTTCGAAGAGGAAAGGACCATCACCAGACAAAAAGCTGGCGCCACAGCAGCCTCCACCAGATCCGGAGCCAGGACCACCAGGACCTGAGGCTGGTGGTGATAGCGATGGACCTCCGAAGCAGAACCTTCCAGTTTTGATTCTACAGACGTGGAGTAGATGTAATGAGTCAGTCGCGGCATGTCAGCGTTCGGTGCGACTCCGATCGAACGGAAACGACTCCGAAGATCCAGAAGTACAGGGAAAGTGGGAGGGGGGGGGGGTCATCAGCTAAAGCTCATCATGGGGAGGGGGGATATTCAAAATAGCGTAACATAATTTATGAACGGTTCTTAACATGTGTAATACAAAATAGGTAGGTCATACACTATCATTTCCAGATCATGCTANAAACAACAATATACCTGCGGTGGATAGTTCACGAGGAAACCCCGCTGACAGAATGTGACCCGTGACAGAACGTGCCCCGTTCTCCTCTACTCACTTTGAGGTAGTTGGGTCGGGGTGGCGGGTGTCTTGCGTGTCGGAAAGGTTGTAAACTGGCATGCCAGATGGCAATGTGTCAATATTGTAAATTCAATTATTTAATTTTCCAGAAAAGCTCGCGGGATGAAAACCACGCAGCCCCGCATGCGAGGTTGCGTGGTTTTCAGCCCACGAGCGTTTCTTGAAAATTAAAGAATTAAATTAACAATATTGACACATGTTACCATCTGGCGTGCCCGTCTGCAACCTTTCCGACACGCAAGACACCCGCCACCCCGACCCAACTACCTCAAAGTGAGTACATTATCTGCCACCCCGCAGACTCGCACCCGCATGCGAGGCTCAGTGTGGGGCAGCCTTAAGTATACCAAAATCACGTTCAAACTTTGCAAGCGTTCCACGCAAATAAGTGCTTCCTGGTTAGAGCCGTAGAAATAAAACATGTAAGCCCGTGCCTTTTCTTCCGTATCTCCTGCAATGATTATGGGTCCCAGCTAGCGGAAAAAGGCAAAATTTGGTTCATAACTAGTTATTACATTACTCAGTTCATGCAAATCAGATATACCTAGTGTCATTCTTAAATTACTCGGGCATCCACGTATCATTCCAATAATAGTTGACTCCAATCGCCCCAATACAAAGGTTGAAGGGGATTGGATCCCCGGTCGGGCCATTCAAGCCCTCAAAATAACAGTTAAAGGTATGCAGACATAACTCCTTTGGCACCGTCATGGGAAATCAGTTGAAGATGATGACTTAAAAAACTATTTGTATTATAGGCGATATGATTCGGCTGATGCCCGGTATGCATCGTCCTGCTTCAAAATTCGAATCGAGGTCCCTTGGTCTGTTGATAATTTAGTAGCAGTGTTGAGAAATGTTTCGACGATTGCAGCGCACATGATCGGCAATTGCCACTGTTAATGCGTTTAATGTCGCATTTTTGCACGACAATTTCATCCATCGGACTTGTATGCCAAAGTCAGATATTTGGTCTTTGACATGACCTGTGACGTCATCGGTGATTCTGAGATAAGCAATTTAAGGTTCCCTTCAACACATGTTGCAGGACTATCGAATGCCGTTTGAATTTTTAGGATTGGTCCAGTAGTTCCGGAGATCAGAGGGGAACTACAAATAGACCCCCCAATAAGTCGCATTATTGAATATACCCCAGTTACTCGCGGGTTAATATTATTTCTGAACATGACTAGAACGAACTTGATACCTAATGGGAAGATTCTGTCCCAAGAAGCTACATTACAAGAATTTATTTGTTTTTAATCACCCATTTTGCCATTGGGATACGTTTACAGGGAAATATCAACAATTGTATTTATGTATATGCATGTTTCTGTGACTCATGCATGGTAGCAAATTGATTGTGCCTTAATTTCAAAGTGAGATAACAACTTTCTATTTAAAAGAAGGAAATTACAAATATTTACTCGCATATGGTAACGATCAGTATGATCCATCACTATATCTGAGTTTAATGTTGATTTGTAAACAAGCCATAGGGCCAAAAATGAAGTAAGTGCGACAAGAAACGTGACAACGTCCCTGATTGTTCAATGAAACAAACCGCCGACACTAAATCGGCCGCCATCCGGGGCCAAGTTAATCCGCCGAATGCATCACGTTTTTTCTGAAACTTTGTATTGAAGGCCAACGATAAATGTTCGATAAATGTTTGATAAATGTTAATAGAAAACGTCCAGATAAATGTTTAACGTGTGCATTGTAATGTATTACATAACTGTGTGTTGAAAACTGATAAAACAAACATGTTTGTAGAAACGTCTGTTTTATAGAAACTTGCTTAGAATTGACAATGTTTGCGAATACAACTATCATGTCTGATACTATACATACAATACGAAAAACATACAATATAGTGATGCATAAATACAAAGCCAAAAACACTAAATAGGTCACTGTCCGGGCCAAACTTAACTCCAGATATCAGTGCGCTTCTCAAATGCTTGTTGATTGTTCTTAGAAGTTCAGTAAATATTCGGAAAATATAGAGTGCAGGAAACATATTAACATGATGAATAACAATGCGTGACCAGGCTAATTTTGGCTCGGATAGTAAATTTGTTGCCTAGTTGTGACTGTGAGTACCGACCGTTATATGCGTAGATCACTCATCAACTTTAACATGAAAAACATTTCGGTATAAGAAATGTCGATATGCAAATTGTGATCAACTTACAATATACTTTGGTCTCGTATGTCTATTTTAAGTAATAACTCTATTTTGTGGGAAAATGTGATTACTTCCGTTTTGCACACACTACAAACACTACATAGTATATATTCTTAAGATATTCGTTAACATTCTCATAGTTTATAATGCAAGCGTATGCAAATATTCACATAAAACACAGCGTTTCTAGGGCGCTATGAACGTCACCACAGTTTATCTCAGTGTAGGTGCCCAAGCCTGAAAGCTCAGAAGGCCAGGACTGTGAGAGGTGATGTATAGAGGTAAGAAAACATGCACAATGTTGTTCAGTTGTTCAGTTCAGCTGAGGGGGGGTGTTCAAACACCCCCCCCCCCAGTGGGACGCGGGTTAATTAAAAAAAAATCAGACCTTAAGTTAGCGGAAATAAGCTTATCAAAAGCTAATTGGTCCACTTATGATTTCCAAAGTTTGCGGAAACGCTTGTCAGCCGCAAATGAAAAGTTAGTTCCACTAATTAGCGGTTAGCGGATTAGCGGAGCCGTGCCCACCACTGGTGCTCGAGCACCTCCAGAACCCTCAATTCTTCATTGATGCCATCAGTCTCCCCTGATCTGTCACGGGTCGGACAGCGGACAGCGGACAGCACCGGTTCATAGATCAGCCGAGGTGGAGCTAAGTCCTGAGTCTGTGACGTCAGAACATATCTCCGCCCTTCAACGACAGCCTCTACCCACATATTAAACTCCAACTGAGAACTTTAACATATCAAGTGAATTGTAAATCCCCTTACATTCGTTTGACATGAATTAGCCTTGATAGAAATTGACATTTACTATGAAAAGCCCATTGAAAGAAGTTCGTCCATGTCAGTTGCTGCCTTCAAAAGTTATCGCCAAAAATGAAGATCCCATGCGGTCACAGTGGAATGCTCGAATCGTGTTCAGCAAGCAGGTGGTTTTTATGTGTTGGAATAAGTGCTGGCCAACAGAGTGACTTTCAAGTGCCGTTTTTTACGCTGATCGGTAACATAAATATCCGTTATGATGTACAACTGTATTTGAAAGCACACACTCTATTTCGTATAAAGTAAAAAATTGACATTGCTATATACGACTGAGATTTCAGAATGATTCTTAGGCGCCCCATAGTGGCATGGAACTCTTTCTATCTTTTCCCATCATCAGCATATTCCAGTACCTTCAGCTCATCCCAACAGTAGCCGTATCACTGGCCCATAGCACCCCATCCTCTGTCTCGTTGCCCTCTGCAGCCCAGTAGATTCTGTTCCTGTGTTCGCGTCCTCCAGCGTCACTCTATTCGGCTACTTTTTGGGCGCGATGATGCCCTCGAGTTGCGTCTTGAGCTGCTGGTTAGTGCGCTTCAGAAACTGGATCTCCTCGGCGTGCTTCCTCTCCTCGGCCTGCCTCTGCTCCTGGGCGCGCCGCTCAATCTGATCACACTTGGCACGCAGCTCAGTCACCTGCAACATGTCAGACATATTATTAAATGATGAAGATGATTATAAAAACATCTCACATTATTAGCCATATTCAACATCAGGAACCCTCAAACATGAAGCCGCAGCTTAAGCTGTGTCAGAGCCTCTGCAACAAATGTGAAGGCGAGCTGACCAAAAGATAAGCTTAGCTCGACTTGGCTTCGCTATCTAATGCCAATTTTATATTTGCAAATAACACAGATAATTTGCAAATACCACAAAATAGGTCAAGTTACACTTTCATCTAAGCTCTGCCGAAGCTGTTCAGCTCCCTACTCAAAAACTGCTCTCATCCATTTTTTTCTTTCGCTCCTGCTTTGCCCTAGTTTCTAACTTGTCACTCTATCTGACCTGCCCGTTCCACCAACACGCCCGTACCACCGGCCAGCCCAAACCCGTCTGTCCCTCCGCTTAGACCAGCCCGTTCCACCAACACGCCCGTACCACCGGCCAGCCCAAACCCGTGCTGTTCCATCCGCTCTAGACCAGTCCCTCGGTTCCACCACACCTACGACCCGTACACGGCCAGCACCAAAGCCTCGTCTGTCCCTCGCCTATGAGCTCCCAGCAACCGTTCTCAGCTCAACCACACGTACCAAGAGATGGCAGCCCAATACCGGTCTGTCCCTCCGCCTAGACCAGCCTTCCACCATACACGCCTGTTCCCTCAGCCAGCCCAATCCTGCCTGTCCCTCCGCCTAGACCAGCCCGTTCCACCAACACGCCTGTACCCCCGGCCAGCCCAATGCCGTCTGTCCCTCCGTCCAACGGACCTCTCTGAGTGTCTCCTCATTACCTGTCTGAGCAGTTCCTCCTTGTCGACCTCCAGCTGCGCAATGGAGGCCTCCAGCTCCTCCTTGCCCTGCTCGGCCTGCAGCGCCTTGCGCATGCCGAACGCGCAGCTGCTCTCGTAGAGGGTCTGGTAGGCCGAGAGCGTCATCCTCAACTCGTCCCTGATCCGCACAGCAGCAGGCGCGCTCAGCGGCCAGGTGATTGTCACCTGAGGGAACGTCGGCTGGTCAGTGACTGGAAGCTTGAGTGCGTCAGTCTGACTTAACATCGTTTAATCATAAGTCTACTATCTCTTCGGTCGCATAGATTTACCCACCCTCCACTCCTGATAGATCATTAAAACAAATTAGATTGATCAAATTTGTAATTTAATAGTAGTTTGATGCATCTTTGAGGATGCATCATGACTCAGCCTTGCACAGTGATAGCTATCATGTTGATTTGTCATACCTAACGAGCAAAGCTGATCATTGAGATTGTATCCGGCCTGATTACGGGGATACAGTATGAATCGTGACCTTGGCTCTTGACGGAGACATAAAGATTAGTCGCGCTTCTTGATCACTGACTCTACGTTTTTTGCGTATCAATGGTACACGTTATAACGCACTCAGTCGGTCTATGTCTATTATGTCATTATGTATTCTTCCCCTTTTTAGTTCTTTAAAACTCACTCTAATTTAACTTCTGTGTACATTGAAGGACTGATACCAAGGAACATGTTGGGGGGGGGCGGGGACGTACCTGCTATAGTAGGTACCCGATGCTCCCTTAACCGCGCCCCGCTGGTCGGGCCGTGCATATTTCTGCCCCCTCCCGGATTTTCTCAATAACTCAAAAACCTATGATCAGGTACCGACGTAAAACATGTCAGTTAACGCTTATTTCCACATCAATTTGACATCTGTTCTCCAAATTTTTTGGATGAAATTTGATAAATACTTTGGAAGAAAATGACCTTTTGGATGACCGTCATTTGTCATGCCATTTTTTGGTTGGAAAAAACGATGAATGTTGGAAAATTCGGTATAAAAATGGATATGTGATAGCAATTCAAAAAGTTAAAATACCGAAAGGTGGGAGAATTGCATTGCTTTAAATGGTTTATCTCAGATTATGGCAAAAATTTTGAGTTTTTGACCCCCAAAATAAAAAAAATGATTTTTTCAGAAAAAATTATCCACCAAACAACAAAAATATTCGAAAATATTAAAAAACCGGAATATATGTAAGAAGACATAAGTATAAACAAAACCCAAACCAAATTTCAAAAGCAATATCTGAATTTTGACTGACTGTATGGACTCCCCAAGTGTAAGTAACTCATACGTCATTTTTGCAAATAGCTTTTTTTGAACGTTTTTGACCAGATAGAGACAAATAAATATCACAGCTGTTTTTCTGAGATAAAACTGGACAATAAAAATATATTTTTTGTTAAAAAAATTCAATTTTACTATTTGACCTCATATGACCTGACTTTGACCTCATATGACCTTTCACGGTGTCAGATTGTCAAAAACGGCTTATATTATCGAATAACACGTGTAAAGGAACCCATAAAACATATGTCGCATGCCTCGTAAACCCTCTTGCCATCAGTGACCTTGTTGCTGACCGAATTGACTCTTGACCTTTGCTTAAAATTTCACTCTTTTGCTTAATGCAGGGATGTTCATTATACCTTTTGCAAGCACTTTGTTGCTCATATATTACAATCTAAGGCTTTGGAATAAAATATGGCCCAAAAACTAAAATTATCTCCATTTTGGACCTTTTACCTGACCCTTGATCCTGACATGTGACCTTATTTCGAAAACTTTACATGTATGGCTTGGGGTGCAGTTATCAATGAGACTTCGATTGCCGTTATTGCGGCGTCTCGCCTACGGTCGAGTGGTTCAGAAATGATAACGAGGGGGGCAGAATCTGCCCTCCCCCCCCCAGCGGGGCGCGTTCGGCTGGGATTAACCCCAGCGGGGCGCGGCGTTAAATCAGTCCTTCATGTACACATAAGTGAAATCATATGAGTTTTATAATCGAAAGAAGGGAAGATATATAATAGACCCACTGTACGTGTTTGTTGGAATAGTAGCAAGCGTGCGCAATGCTAGCCGTCCTTAACCAATATGATCAGATTAAAGTACTGCGACTTCGTCTTGCTCTCGAGTGGTATCGCTCCTACATACCTGGCGAATAACTTCGTCGAATGCCTGTGAATACAGTTCACGTCTGACGGGGCAGATTCCCGTCTCCCTCGCCTGTCGCTGCTGCAGCTTCATGTCGAGCTGCTCCTGCAGGTTGAGAACGTCCAGTCGAGTGGCAGGTGTAGTGGAGACCTGCTGTCGCCACAGCTGACCCCCCTCCTCGTCCCACTCGCGCGGCGGTATGATTGAGTTCAGCACCTCCTCCGTGTCCTGTTTGGCGTCGCCATGGCCAGGACGTTTTGTCGCACCGGACTGGGCCGCTGTGGGCACCGGGCCCAGGCCCTCTGGTGGTACGGGAACAGTTGTTTTGTCTTTGGCGTATGGAGTTTTTTTCTCTGTGTGCTGTGTGACCAGAACAGGGTTGTCGTATCTCACAAGAGACACGTTCGCGGGTATCATGTTTGCTGCCATGGTGAGTCTCTTCGCTGACCCTCACCGTCTTTTCAAACACTAGTCGTTTTCAGCTCTTCTAGCTCACTGTGGTCTTCAATATCTGGTGCACTTTGTTTCTTGGTAATACCTATTTTCTACGTTATTGGAACGTGATCTGCATTTGTCAACGATTTGGTCAGCACTGGTCATTTAGCCTTTGCAACACACACCTTTTAAACATAAAAGAAACAATCAACTCACAACACTTTTAACAACGAACAGTAATCACGTGCCGATTCTATACACGCACTCCAAGCAAAATATATATAAAACAAACCCGTGTTTCCACTACGACAGCAGACACCACTGTGTAGCCGACTCTGTCTAGCTCCATGCATGTTGGTGGATCAGCCGTCTGGCTGAATCGATGCGCTGTTGCTACGAGACGGTGCCGGCTGTGCCGTCTTCGGACCCGGCGGTTCAATACAGGTTGGCTCCCAGCTCCCAGCGCGGGCGCAAGGCCGACCCCCGCTGACGCGCCAACATAGCACTGGTTTACCCGTCGTGTTGGTATCTGGGCCGTTTTGGAACCCGGTCAAGCACGGCATCATAGTTTATTTCCGATGGATCCATCATGTCAAACGGTATGAACAACTTGCGAATTCCAGTTCACAGGAATGCGGCCAGATAACGTAAATTCAACGACACCAATGAGCGAATAAGTAAAATGAACCTGATAAGCGTGTTTGCTTTCATCTTACGTGTGTCGCTTCTCCCTGTACATCCGACCCACATCTGGGCCCGATGAGATTTCCGTGTATTTATATCTGATCTAGAATGTTAAAAAAAAAATATATCGAAATACCACTATCTAAGTAATTTAGTATAGCTTAATTTTACCGTCAGGCACAGACATATTGTATGCGTTACGAATCGGACCGAGGTACTTGAGCCATCTTTAATCAAAAACAAACTTCGGAGTTTTCGGTAACAGTACCAATCTGATAATTATGACCAAACCAATCAATGCCTGGACCCATGTGAGCTGTCTGACCTCTGGCTGACCGTGTGTGACCCGTTTGTGCCACTCTGACCTCGGCTTGGCGTGCTTCATGACCTTACATTCTCCCCTTTCAGCCTGGCGACGCGAGGCGCTGACGGTCCGTTCCGGCCAATGTGGCCACAAGGGTCCGGTGGGCGAGCCCGGCAGCAAGTGCTACCAGGCAGTGGCCGCGACCAGGTGACCACGAGGTTCCCCTGGAACCGCGGTGCACCAGGAACACCGGTATGGCTGCAAGCTCTACAACACATTCAAACTTTGCTCTTTCTGTTTGAGCTCTTGAATTTTCAGCGCCCATAGCCTGGTAGCTGCGGTGTTTTTAATTGTTTTTTTTTTTTTTTTTTCTCCTTAAACCTGATTGATACTAATAATAATAATATCAGTCATCTTCATTCATTGTTTTTCAGTTCAATTGTTTTCAAGACTGGGTAGCTTGCGGCTGACAATTGGCGTCATTATCTTCCTGTTATATGAGTTCACATTCCCATGTAATAATTTCATTGAAGTGTTATATTTTAGTTATTTGTCGTTAAGTCGGTCAAATAAAGTCGAAACCATTACGAATATATGTGTGACTACGAGGCATGCGGAGTACTTACTGTATGTCTACAACGTNGGCAATAATGTGACGAGGGTCACTGACGCCCAGGCAATAATGTGACGAGGGCCACTGACGCCCAGGCAATAATGTGACGAGGGTCACTGACGCCCAGGCAATAATGTGACGAGGGTCACTGACGCCAGGCAATAATGTGACGAGGGCCACTGACGCCCAGGCAATAATGTGACGAGGGTCACTGACGCCCAGGCAATAATGTGACGAGGGTCACTGACGCCCAGGCAATAATGTGACTCCGACAACGGTGGCAACCGCAATAAAACATACTTAACCTCCTCCTCCGACACGGCACGATTGTAAATGCGATTTTGATGTTAAAAAATGGCGCTTGTCACTACACCGAAAAATGGGTGTCCGATACAGTCTAGACTTCTATAACTAAAACGTATGATTCCTAATATTACATAAGTTGTTAAGGGCCCACAGCCTCAAAAAGGGAGGTTATTTTAAAGGGGAGGGAGGCGTTCGGGAGGCGCTTAGGAGGCCCCCAGGAGATTGTCAGTGGTGGCGGAATGTTCCGAAAATACATTCCGCCACCACTGGCCGGGCGGCCAACTTCTCAGCAAAACTGGACAAAAGGATATTGCTTACGAATTATAGTTAATCCTTGCGTTCAAAAGTGAATATGACTGAACACAGGAATTAACTAATTCCTCTAGTTTTCATTGAAATAAGCTATCATTTAATAAATAGCTTATAAATAGCAAAACATGACCTATTAACCCGAACTTTCGAATTACCCGAACATTCGAGAAATTCCAGCACGAAATGACCAAAACCGCAACAGCCGTCTGGCAACACCAGAGCTAGTTTAAAATGAAATTGTTAATTGTTAGTAAGCTATGGTGTTGTCATAGTTTACTTATCATATCATAGCTTACTTTGTCCGCCCCTGTAGCTCAGTGGGAGAGCGCTGGTCTTCTGACCTATCTCAGTAGTGGCAGCCTGGGTTCAGTACTCTTTCGGAGCTCACTAATTGTTCCTGACTGGGATGGCCAGGCGGCCGGTGGCAAGCAGGTCGCAACTCGAAGGCCAGGTGACGTCAGCGAGCGGGGCGGACCGTGTCCAGGCTATTATGGGCACGTAAAACTTTCGTCTCTAAATTCTGCCGGCCAACAGGAATTTGCACGATCGCGGTGGTGAGGTAGGACCAGCGCAACTAGCTCTGCTTAGCGCGGTTCCTGACCTCGGAAAGCCATCCATACAAAACATTTGGACTCAATTTATTTTATATAAAAAAAAAATCATTTTAAGGAATATACACCTTTAACCATTTAGTTTTTAACTGAGATAGCAGATTGTCGGGGTGTACTGAGAAACCTCTAAAATCTGGAATTTTTCCTTCCAAACGACCTAGTTGCTGAGTTTGAACGCAAAAACCGTTGGTCAATGCAAGTCATATTTCAACGTCACAAATCCCTGACGTACGCATACGTTATTCAGTAGTTACTCCACTGTTTTCACGTATGCGTGCCCCACTCCCTACCCGGCGTCGAGCGAGCGGCCGGTCGTTCCGAGCCAGTCGCGTTTACACGTTACCGGTGCACCCATCGCTGCGGTGCCGCACAGCAGCTTCAGCCTCATTGTGACGTCACAACTCGCTTTGGTGACGCAAGATTGTTGTGACGTCACATGTTACTATTTTTCAAATTACAACAAATTCTGACTTTTTTTCTCGCAAAAATGAATGCCAGGACCGTAATCAGGGCATTTCTCCATCATTCTACATACTTTTCCCAAGGTGCTATATTCCCTTTAAAATGGCATATCCAAAAAAGTGCATTAAAACTAATAAAGCTTCAATTGATACCAAAAATAGCCGAGAAAAACCGTGTTCTTACGAGCTATAGAGTCATTTACCTGAAACGCCTCAAATATTAACGGGGATTACCGGGGAAGCACCTGGCGAATAAATCCTTCGTGAAAACAGCTAATGAAACAGCAAGAATGACTATGGCTCGGCTTTAACCCGCGCCCCGCTGGGGGGGCATATTCTGCCCCCCCTCCCGGATTTTCTCAATAACTCAAAAACCATGACAGATACCGACGTGAAACTTTCAGTACCTTATCCTACATCAATTTGGACATCTTCTCCAAAAAAATGATGAATTGGATTGATAACTTTGGAAAAAATCACCTTTGATGACGTCATTCATGCCAATTTTGGTGGAAAAACGAATGAATGTTGGAAATTCGTAAAATGGAGGTGTAAAGCCAAATAAAAAAAAGACTAACACCGTAGGTAGAAAATTGCATTGTCTTCTAAATGGCTATCTCAGACTTTGCAAAATTACTGAGTTTTGCACCCCAAAAATAAAAAAAAAAATATTTTTTTCAGAAAAAATTCGCACAAAAAACAAAAAAAATTCTAAAATTATTTCAAAACCGGAATATATATAAGAGAACTAAGTATAAGCAAAACCCATACCGAATTTTCAAAGCAATATCTAAATTTTTGACTGACTTATGACTCCCCAGTGTAAGTAACATCATTGACGTCATCGAATAACTTTTTTTGACCTTTTTTTGAAACGATAGAACAAATAAATAATCACAGCTGGTTTTCTGGAGACAAAACTGGACTATACAAATGTATGTTTTGTTAAAAATTTCAATTTTTACAATTTGACCTCATTTGACCTGACGGTGTCACCTTTCACGGTGTCAGATTGTCAAAATGGCTTCTATTATCGGATTACACGTGTAAAACAACCCATAAAACATATGTCGCATGACTTTCGTAAACCTCTTGCCATCAGTGACCTTTTGTGACCCGATATTGACCTTGACATTTTGCCTTAACAATTTCCACTTTTGCTTAATGCAGGACGTTTCATTATACCTTTGAGAGCACGTTTGAGCTCAATAGTACAATTCTAAATGCTTTGCGTTTAGGAAAATTATGGCCCAAAAACTAAAATATCACCATTTTTGACCTTTTACCTGACCTTGAACTGACATGTGACCTTATATTCGAAAATTAACGTATGCTTGGGTGCGTATCAATGAGACCTTTCGATGCCGTATTGCGCGTTCTTCGCTACGGTCATTGGTTCAGAAAATAAGAGGGCAAAATCTGCCCCCCCCAGCGGGGCGCGTTCGGCTGGATACCCCAGCGGGGCGCGGGTTAAGGCCATAGGCAGGGGCGCAGCCAGGGTGGGCAGAGGGGGCACGCTCCCCACATTGGGCCGACTTTCACACTAAAAAAGTATCGGCGACGTCCCTGTTCACGATTATTTAGGGGCCCTGCAAAATATAGCAGGGTTGGAAAAAACGGGTTTTTCATCAAAACCCACTGGGTAGTGTTTTTTTTTTGTGGGTTTTATGAGTGTTTTTTTGTGTTTTCACCCGCTCTTCGCCATGCGATATATGTTGGAATGTCCTAATTTGGAAACTTTTAAGCATGCAAACATCGTAAGAAATGATATTACGAGCATTTGAGCGACGGAACAAAATACTACTTGCTAGATTACCACGATTAAATTTATTTCAAATATCGCATCTCTTTGGTCAATAGAGATGGAAGTTCAATGGATGACGTTATTCCTTAACAAGAGCTGGGAGCCTGAATGGTGGAATAAAGTGAAATCCAACATTGTTTCCTTTTTACTCATCTTAACCCGGCATTGGCTGGGGTCTCAGCCGAACGCCATTGGCTGGGGGGGGGGGCAACCCCCCCCCCCCACCACCTTATCTCCCGAACAATAATCGCAGCGAGACGCGCAAGACGGCAAATCGAAAGCTCTCAACGAGATCACTCTTAAGCGACTTTAAATTGTATAAAGGTCATATGTCACGTCACAGTCAGGTCAAAGGCTCAAATGGTAGTTATTTTTAGTTTTGGCCATACTTCCCATCCAAAGCCGTTATTGAGACGAAATCGCACAAAGTGCTCTTCAATGTATAGTGCATTCTCTCGTATAAGCAAAGGTGAAAATGTCAGCAAAGGTCAAGATCAACGGTCAGGCAGGGGGTGGTAGTTGTTCGTCCTTATGGACAAGGTCGGGGACAAAATGTTCATTCTTGATGAGGTACCCGGGGGCAAAATGACAGTAAAAATATTACTATGCCTTATTCTGTGAAACCAAGTGATAAATCCTTAGAAATACTGTTCGTCAAAATCAAAATCAGGATGTATTATTTATCACGTTATCATAATCACGTCAGTCGGTATGTATGACACTTGCATTTTAATTAGCAGTTGCGTTTCAGCTCTTGATTTCAATGATTTAGTTTTCACCCATATTTCCGGACGAAAAAAATTGAAGGCATACCCAAGGTAGTCTAAGCATGATGAGAAATACAACTATCTAATGCGTTTTTCCGCTTGTCGCTACGTTGCGTAGTCTTTCGAGTATCACTTTTTTCGAAGTATTCTCATCCAGGTCCGTGCGGGGGTCGGGCTATCCCGGCCCGGCCCGGACCCAGACCAAACAGACCTGTGTATTTTAGTCATAGGTTTTACTGACGGTCAGAGGATTCTAGTGTTTTACAGACGGCCATTTCAGTGTCTCCGCGTGCCTTTCATGCGTATAGGGCATCTCCATCACGGAGAAATATAACGGGAAGTATAGCAGCGTCTGTATTTCCGCACGGAAAAACACAGTCAACAATTTATGTCTGACAACGCCTGAACAAGGACACAGGAACCGGGGGGGGCAAGAGGGCATCCCCCAAACTTTCAATCAAATATTCAAACATGATGCTATGGGCGTTGCATGGCCAATAATTTACTTTCAGGAATGCCTCCAGCCCGCCCCCAACTTTCGGAGAGTTCCGGCGCCCTGCCGCCTAATGTACGTGCCTTTATGCATAGGGACCTCCAAATGATCCTAAGCTTAGCTGGCTGGGTAATTTTTTTTCATGGTGCGACTTTTGGTCGGGGCCACTCAAAGCATTTTACCTACCCCTGAGCGTCAGGTCAAACAGGTCACTAATTGCAAGAGATCATGCAAACACATGTTTTTATCGGTTTATCTTACACGAATAACTCGATTATAAGCAGCCATTTTCAGAATCTGACCCGATGTAAGGTCCAAGGTTAGGGTCATAGAGGTCAAATTGGAAAATATATAAATGTAATTAAAAAATGCATAAAAACAATCCAGTTTTGTCTCAGAAACACAGTGGTACATTTATTTATGTATTCTTGTCGATAAGCCCCAAACTACTTTCAAAAAGTGACTCATTGATGGTAATCATACTGGGAAGCAATCAAGTGATTCAAAAATAGAGATATGGCTTTTGAAATTTTGGTTGGGTTAATGTAAATATGTGTTCTCTTACATATCTTCCGGTTTTTTTGATTTTTTAAATGTTGATTTGTGGGCATTTTTCCAAAAACGTATTTTTGTTTTTTTTGGGGGTTCAAAATCCAAAATTTTCACAAATCCGAGATAGCCATTTTCTACCCTTGCAATTTGCTATCTATTTGACGTTTTTGGATTGCATTTTGCCTTAAGGATGGTCTATTTTAC
The DNA here is from genome assembly GCA_014673585.1 of Semibalanus balanoides. Classification (NCBI taxonomy): domain Eukaryota; kingdom Metazoa; phylum Arthropoda; class Thecostraca; order Balanomorpha; family Balanidae; genus Semibalanus; species Semibalanus balanoides. The sequence continues at coordinate 125,600 of VOPJ01012271.1, forward strand.
AGGCCTGTTAGAGCTTAGCTGATATTTTGCGCCAAAGTGGTGTTGTAGTGACGTCACTAAATTTCGTTATAGCTCGACAAATTTCGACGATTTAAAACAAAAAATGCATTGAAGACGCCAAATTAATGTAGGATAAGGGTACCCGAAGTTTGGCGTTTGAATAGCGCTGTTCGTTTGTGAGCTATTGTGAAAATCCCTGAGGGGGCGTTTCTTCGCCCCCCCCCAGCCAATGGCGGGTTAAGTCTGGAAACAAAACATATCAAACTCAATGATGCTCCAAGCATCTTTGTTTCTAAACAAAAATACGTCCGGAACTTGTTCAATATCATTTTGATGAAAAACCCGGGTTGGGTTTTTTCTAAAAAAAAAACAAAAAAAAAACAGGGTACTGGGTTTTGGGTAGTGCCAACCCTGAAATATAGTGGCCTAAATCCTGGGTGATATTTTTGGCGCCACTTTTTGGGGCCCTTTGCCGAGGGGGCCCCTGTGAATGCCGTACCCCCATGTCGAAGTTCTGGCTGCGCCCCTGGCCGTAGAAGATTTGTGACGTTACCTTATAACGCATCACGCATGTATACTTTTCAATGTCAAGTCTTAGTGAATTCGGACGCCTCGACTTTGGGTGGGCTATTTGGACACTTCACAGCTGCGCCAATTTGACAACCAAACTGGATGAGAGCAGCCATCATAAATTTAGTGCTGAGCACAACTGGGACCAACGTTTTGGAGTCTGAAATAAATACACATTGCCGATGCATTGTTTTAGGTACTGCAGGTGCAAGTTTGAGCATGAGGAAACACGATTGTTGATCCTCACCATTCATTTAAGCTGCTTTTTAGAAATCCTCCGGAGGTGGCAATATCCCTTTAAGGTTATGAGGTTAAGTTGAGTCAGCTACATCTAAACCGGTCATAAACAGCTACCGTATTGATTTGGTGTAGTTGTGAAGAAACAGTACCTATTGAGCGCATTTTAACTATGCATCACGAGACCGTTTTATTCTTCAACGAAGGCTAACAGACGGAGGAACACTGTAACTTATAGCATAGTATGAGGCTGTGGTTTTTATTCATTCCTTTGTACCTTCTCACAAAGTGTAGCGTGTGTGCTCGCTTCCTGTTCCATGTCCTGTTCCCTTCTCACTGGCGTCCCTGGTGATGGTGGTGCCTGGTTAATGTTTGTCCTCGCTCTTGGTCCTGTTCCCCTCTCACTGTCGTCCCTGGTGGTGCCTGATGTTCGCAGTTTGTGGCCGCCAGCGACAAGCTCTGGTTCATGCTGGAGATGTACTCACTCGTGGACTACTGTACCATCCCGCCGTCATTCGTCTCCATCTATCTCAACAGAACCTGGATAGGTAAGGCGTTAAAGGAAATATAACACCTTTAACATTAGTTTTTAACTGAGATAGCCAGATTGTCGGGTGTACTGAGAAACCCTAACAATTCTGAAAATATTTTCCCTTCCAAACCTCCGCGGCAGAGAGTAGCTGCAGTCCTTGAACGCAAAAACCGTTGGGCATATGGGCATTTGGCATATACAATTTATGACGTTTCGCCATACGTCATAAGTAGTTACTCCACTGTTCACGTATTGCGTGCCCCAGACGTCCCTGCCCGGGCGCGAGCGAGCGCCGGTCGACCAGCCAGTCGCAGTTTACGTACCGGTGCTACCCATCGTTCGCGGAGCTCCGCTGCACAGCAAGCTCTGTGCAGCCTCCTTGCTCACGTCACAATCTATATATTATGACGCGTAAAGAGTTGTGTTGCTGACTCACATGTAAAATTATATTACTACTTTCATAAATTTCGAACATATATATTCGCAAAATGAATGCCAGGACCGTATCAGGGCATTCTTCTCCATCATTCTACATACTTTTCCCAAGGTGCTATATTCCCTTTAAACCTCCCCCGGGTAGGGCAAGATCACTGCGTGTCCGGGTAGGTGGCGGGGGTAGGACCCCCTTGGCGTTTCGCCCCTGATTGAGCTGCTGCTCTCCATCTATCTGCTGCTCTCCGGTCTTGGTTAGATTATACATTTGAAATAAGCGTAAGCAGCTCTACTTCGATTAAAAACGAGCATCGTTTGTTTGTATCCATATATCTCCACAGAACTGCAGGATATGAATGGCGGCGACGCTTGCACAACAGAACACTGACAGGCAGCTCCGAATGCCAAAGTGCGAGTCGTCACTGTTTAGAGCTCTCGGAATTCATGCATGGTAACATGCATAGTTAGTATTTCTGCATGGCACTGGTTGCTTAGTTTATTTGTGATTTAATTCAGGTATTTATACAAATATGAAATATATAATTATAATTTGTGATTTAAATATATTAATAATATTATTTGTGGTTAAGTATGACCATTCAGGTATTCTGATAATCCTGGGTGCAGGTTAAACAGTCGATTATTATGCGATGACCAAGACCTAAACAAAGACCTAGCCGAACTGGTGCTGCATCACTGGAGCCACCTCTGCTCTGAAAACCGGCCGAGTCTGGCTCCTCTGTGTGTTCTGTGTAGTGTGTACAACAAGCCTGCCTTTTCTGCGCGCTGTGCTGCACCTGAGTTGATCAGCTCGGTGGCTGACCTGTCTCTGTCTCTGTCTCTGTCTCTGTCTCTGTCTCTGTCTCTGTCTCTGTCTCTGTCTCTGTCTCTCTCTGTCTCTGTCTCTGTCTCTGTCTCTGTCTCTGACTATGTGGCTGACCTGTCTCTGTCTCTGTGGCTGACCGACAGGTCTGCGGTTTCTGCGCGCACTGCGTCTGATGACGGTGCCGGACATCCTACAGTACCTCAACATCCTGAAGACATCCAGCTCCATCCGGCTGGCGCAGCTCTGCTCCATCTTCATCGCCGTCTGGCTCACCGGCGCTGGCACCATCCACCTGGTAACTGGCACACTGGCACTACATCTGTTAACCCGGCATTGGCTGGGGTCTCAGCCGAATGCCACTGGCTGGGGGGGGGGGCGTTTTTGGCCGCCTCGTTATCTTTCGAACCAATAACTGCAGCGAGATGCCAAAGGCGGCAGTCAAAAGCTCTTAAAGGGACACTGCCACCTTAGCATTATATTTGAGTTGAGATAGCCACTTTGAGAGTTTGGAATTTAAATTATGAATGGTATAAGTTAAAACAACCACTGAGGTCGAATCACAGAGAAATTATAGTTTGGTTTTAACATCTGTAACATTCCCAGTCCTCAATGTATTTAAACGGGGACCCTGATCCGATGTCGTCATCTCTCTTTAATAAATGTTTATTACAGTCGACTTGTTTTACCTTTGGCCATACATTAGCCATACACTAGTCATATTTATAGCAGCGTGAAGGGTTTTCTTTTCATTCCCGAAAAGTTTCCTTCATATGACTGTCATTCAGCCCAAAGTATTAAAACGGATTTTTTTTTAAAATGAAATTGAGCAACTGTTTCGTGAAAAACAAATGTAATAATCGTGTTCGGCAGCAATTCACTTCATATTTAAGCACCACAAGCTGCGTAAATTTGAGCACTTTTGGGAAGGTGGCAGTGCCTCTTTAACCGCGCACTGCAGGGGGCTTCGCGCCGAACACGAACTGCAGGGGGTGGGGTTGATTTCCGCCCCCGTGAGATCTCGAAAACTACGCAACGTAGCGACAAGCGAAAAACGGCATTAGATAGCTCGGGACAAGCTCTATCGAAAGCATATCAGTCTATTCCTAGATCAGGTCAAAATTGAGCTCACCAGTGGTTATCAAAGGTCAGATTTTCCGGTTTTAGGGCTCTGCTCCAGAAACCCCCGAATATCTCGGAAACTATGATAGCTAGGAACAAATGGTTAAAAAGCAATCAAAAGATCTTGAAAAATGCAATAAACGATTTGTCGTAAGGAGGTTGTTCAAAATGATCATTTGTGCTAAAAGATATATTATTGTATTCAAAAGAAAGGCCAAAATTATTATCACGCGTTTCGATAACAAATCAACATCATTTGTAATCGAAACGCGTAAGAATAAATTTGGCCTTTCTTTTGAATAAAATAATATATCATATCTTTTACCACAAATGATCATTTTGAACAACCTCCTTACAATGAACATGCTGCTAAACTTTCTCCAACTCTTATCAAACGATTTGTCCTCAGATTTTAGATGAGGTCAATAGTTTAGGCTGCAGAGGTCATGAAAGGTCAATTTTTTGGCAAAGCAGTTGTTCGTTAAAGCATTTCACCTAACAAAAGCCGCGTTTACATAGCCATTTAAAACAAGTGTACAATTTTCCACTATTAGTGGAAAATGAAGATTTCTTTCGCCGTCACATGATCACGATTACGGCGCCAGTAAGTCGGTTTACCGTCTGCTGTTATGTATCACATTGATCGAATGGTTGTTGCAGCCTACGTATTAGCATTGTTGGCGTTGTTTCCGTGGTATAATACAGAAACTCACGTTAAGGTGCTGGTCGCGAAATTAAGTGCCCAATAACTTCACGAAAATAAGCTCCTCCCATGTTTCAAGCTGCCTGATGTATGGCCTTCGGGCCGGCGCACGACACAGCGGTTGATTTTAAGGCACCGCACAAACTTCTTAGATGCCTGCGGCATGTACTATGCAATATGCGAACATATGTGCGACAAAGTACTAATGACAGCGCCGGTATATTGGTGGAAAATTGTGTTTTTGGTGGTAGGATTGTACGGTACCGATATTATACATCCCGGAGATTTCGCAGCTCTAGTTCTTATTCGCGAAAAGCGGCAACTGATAACGGAAAAAAGTATATCGGTGGTGATATGGTAGCATATCGCTCTTCGCCAAGACTGTTAAGCTACCAAATGAAGTCAAAATGCCGGAAGAAAAATACTCCACTCTGGTTGTTTTGGCTGCTAACAGTAATTATAAAGCACTATTTCAAATATCACAGTCTGGTGTAGCGGTGACGTCTACTAAAACGAGCCTATTGAAGTTAGTGGAATAATAGTGGAAAAATAGTGGAAAGTTATGTTTGCTATGTTAACAGGCCTAAAGATAGAGAAATAATTTTGACGCTATCGTGGTTGTCTCGTCATGGCACTTTGAAAAATATGAATGGTGACCTGTTTAGGTCAACTTATAAATTTGACCTCAGGTCAAGGTCATTTGATGGCCCAGGTAGGTCATGTTTGATATGGGGCGACGCGGCTCGACGAGACAAAACATTGTGGTGTCATCCGATCATGATGGTTGAAGGAATGGTTTGCTTGATAGTGAGGGCGGTTATCATCATTCGTCCCCCAAGCCTAACAGTGGGGGACCATGCCTGCCAGTCCACCGTTCATACGCTATGATTGTGACGGCCCCCAGGCCAACAGTTGGGGACCATTTGGCCTCCCAGTCACCGTTCATACGCCTATGATTGTGACAGGCCCACAGCCTAACAGTGAAAGACCATGGCCTGCCAGTCACCGTTCCTACGCCTATGATTGTGACGGCCCCCAGCCTAACAGTGGGGACCATGGCCTGCCAGTCACCGTTCCTACGCCTATGATTGTGACGGCCCCCAGCCTAACAGTGGGGAGACATGGACTGCCAGTCCACCTTGCCTACGCCTATGATTGTGACGCCCCCAGCTAACAAGTGGGGGACCATGGCCTGCCAGTCACCGTTCTACGCCTATGATTGTGACCCCCCAGCCTTAACATGGGAGACCATGGCCTGCCACTCACCGTTCCTACGCCTAGATTTGGACGCGCCCACAGACCTAACAGTGGGAGACCATGGCCTGCCAGTCACCGTTCCTACGCCTATGATTGTGACGGCCAGCAGCCTAACAGTGGGGGACCATGGCCTGCAGTCACCGTTCATACTCCTATGATTGATGACGCCCCCAGCCTAACAGTGGGGACCATGGCCTGCCAGTCACCGTTCCTACGCCTATGATTGTGGACGGCCCCCAGCCTAACAGTGGGGGCCATGGGCCTTGCCAGTCACCGTTCATACGCCAAGATTTGACGGCCCCAGCCTACAGTGGGGGACCATGGCCTGCCAGTCACCGTTCATACGCCTATGATTGTGACGGCCCCCAGGCCTAACCAGTGGGACCATTGCCTGCCAGTCACCGTTCATACGCCTATGATTGTGACGGCCACAGCCTAAACAGTGGGGACATGGCCTTGCCCAGTCACCGTTCATACGCCTATGATTGTGACGGCCCACAGCAATAACAGTGGGCGGACATGCTGCAGTCACCGTTTCATTACGCTATGTTGTGACGGCCCCCAGCCTACAGTGGGGGGACATGGCCTTGCAGTCACCGTCCTACGCTATGATTGGTGACGCCCCCAGCCTAACAGTGGGAGACCATGGCCCTGGCCAGTCACCGTTCCTACGCTATGATTGTGACGCCCCCAGCTAACAGTGGGAGACCATGCTGCCAGTCACCGTTCATACGCCTTATGATCTTGTGACGGCCCCCAGCCTAACAGTGGGGGACCATGGCCTGCCAGTCACCGTTTCCTACGCCTATGATTGTGACGGCCCTCAGCCAACAGTGGGGACCCATGGCCTGCCAGTCACCGTTTATACCTATGATTGTACGGCCCCCAGCCTAAACAGTGGGGGACCATGCCTGCCAGTCACGTTCATACGCCTATGATTGTGACGGCCCCCAGCCTAAACAGTGGGGGACCTGCTGCCCAGGTCACCGTTCATACGCCTATGTTGTGACGGCCCCCAGCCTAACAGTGGGGGACCATGGCTCTTGCCAGCACCGTTCATACGCCTATGATTTTGACGGCCCCCAGCCTAACAGTGGGGACCATGGCCTGCCAGTCTACCGTTCGATACGCCTATGATTGTGACGGCCCCCAGCCTAACAGTGGGGGACCATGGGTCTGCCATGTCACCGTCATACGCCTTGATTGTGACGGCCCAACGCCTAACAGTGGGGGTATACGACATGGCTGCCAGTCAACCGTTCCTACGCCTATGATTTGTGACGGCCCCCAGCCTAACAGTGGGGGACCATGGCCTGCCCAGTCACCGTTTCATACGCTATGATTGACGGCCCCCAGCCTAACAAGTGGGGGGGACCAGTGGCCTTGCAGTCACGTTCTTACGCCTATGATTGTGACGGCCCCCAGCCTAACAGTGGGGGAACCTGCCTGCCAGTCACCGTTCATTACGCCTATGATTGTGACGGCCCACAGCTAAACAGTGGGGACATGGCCTCCCAGTCACGCGTTCAACGCCATATGCATATGTACGGCCCCCAGCCTACAGTGGGGACCATGGCTGCAGTCCACCTTCGTATACGCCTAGATTGGACGGCCCCAGCCTAACAGTGTGGGACCATTGGCCTGCCAGTCACCGTTCAGTACTCCTATGATTGTTGACGGGCCACAGCCTTAACAGTGGGGGACCCATGGCCTGCATCACCGATTCCTACGCCTATGATTGTGACGGCCCCCAGCTAACAGTGGGGGACCATGGCCTCCAGTCACCCGTTCCTACGCCTATGATTGTGACGGCCCGCCAGCCTAACAGTGGGGGACCATGGCCTGCCAGTCAACCGTTTCCTACGCCTAATGATTGTGCGCCCACAGCCTAACAGTGGAGACCATGGCCGCCAAGTCACCGTTCTACACCTATGATGTGGACGGCCCCCAGCTAACAGTGGGAGGACCATGGCCTGGCCAGTCACCGTTCCTACGCCTATGATTGACGGCCCCCCAGCCTAACAGTGGGGACCATGCTGCCAGTCACCGTTCCTACGCACTATGATTGTGACGGCCCCCAGCCTAACAGTGGGGACCATGGCCTGCCAGTCACCGTTCATACGCTATGATTGTGGACGGCCCCACAGCGCCTAACAAGTGGGGGACCATGGCCTGCCAGTCACCGTTCCTACGCCTATGATGTGACGGCCCCCAGGCCTAACAGTGGTGGACCATGGCCTGCCAGTCCACCGTTCATTACGACACATCCAACACATCTGTTCTGATTGCCTCATTTCATATAATGTTCCATTGCGTCACATCACAGCACAGTACAACGCCAGATCTCACATTTAAGATCACCCAGTGCAACCCCTCCGACATCTATTATCTCTGTTTCGCACCATAACGCCCACAAGACCTCTACCCTCAACCTATGATTGTGACGGCCCCCCAAGGCCTAACAGTGGGGACCCATGGCCTGCCAGTCACCGTCATACGCCTATGATTGTGACGGCCCACAGACCTAAACAGTGGGGGCCATGGGCCTCCCAGTCACCGTTCCTACGCCTATGATTGTGACGGCCCCCACGGCCTAAACGTGGGGGACATGGCCCTGCCCAGTCACCTTCATACGCCTATGAAATTGTGACGGCCCCCAGCCTAACAGTGGGACCATGGCCCCCCATGCCAGTTTCACCCGTTCCTAGCCTATGATGTGCACGGCCCCACCAGCCTAACAGTTGGGAGACCATGGCCGCCAGTCACCGTTCCTACGCCTATGATTGTGCGGCCCCCAGCCTACAGTGGAGACCATGGCCTCCCAGTTCACCGTTCCTACGCCTATGATTGTGACGGCCCCCAGCTAACAGTGGGGACCATGGTGCCAGTCAACCGTTTCTCCTACCGCCCTATGAATTGTGAGCCCCCAAGCCTAACAGTGGGACCATGGCCTGCCAGATCACCGTCATACCGCCTATGATTGTGACGGCCCCCAGCCTAACAGTGGGGGACCATGGCCTGCCAGTCACCGTTCTACGGCTATTTGACGGCCCCCAGCCTAACAGTGGGACTGGGCGCAGTCACCGTTCCTACGCTATATTGTGACGGCCCCCAGCCCTAACAGTGGGAGACCATGCCTTGCCAGTCACCGTCTCTACGGCCTATATTGGACTCGGCCCCCAGCCTAACAGTGGGACCAGGGCCTGCAGTCACCGTTCATACGCCTATGATTGTACGGCCCCAGCCAACAGTGGGGGACCATGGCCTGCCAGTCACCGTTCCTACGCCTATGATTGTGACGGCACAGTCCTAACAGTGGGAGACATGGGCCCTGCCAGTCACCGTTCCTTACGCCTATGATTTGGTGACGGCCCCCAGCTTAACATGGGAGACCAGTGGCCTCAGTACCGTTCAACGCCTATGATTTGACGGCCCCCCAGCCTAACAGTGGAGACCCATGGCCTGGCAGTCACCGTCCTAACGCCTATGATTGTGACCGCCCCCAGCCCTAACAGTGGGTGACCATGGCCTGCAGTCACTTCATACGCCTATGATTTGAGCCCCCAAGCCTAACAGTGGGGGGACCATGGCCTGCCAGTCACCGTTCATTACGCCTATGATTGTGACGGCCCCCAAGCCTTAACAGTGGGGGACCAGGCCTGCCAGTCACCGTTCATACGCCTATGATTGAGCCCAAGGCCTAACAGTGGGGCCGACCATGGACCGTCCAGTTCACCGTTCATACGCCTATGCATTGAATGACGGCCCACAAGGCCTAACGCGTTGGGAGACATGGCCCTGCCAGCATCGTTCATACGCCTATGGATTGTGACGGCCCCCAGCCTAACAGTGGGAGACCATGGCCTGCCAGTCACCGTTCATACGCCTATGATTGTGACGGCCCCCAGCCTAACAGTGGGGGCACCATGGCCTGCCAGTCACCGTTCATACGCCTATGATTGTGCGGCCCCCAGCCTAACAGTGGGGACCATGGCCTGCAGTTCACTTCTCACGCCTATGATGTGACGGCCCCCAGCCTAAACAGTTGGGGGGACCATGGCCTGCAGTCACCGTTCCTACGCTAGATTGTGACGGCCCCCAGCTCCTAACAGTGGGGACCATGGCCTGCCAAGTTCACCGTCATACGCCGATGATTGTGACGGCCCACAGCCTAACAGTGGGAGACCATTGGCCTTGCCAGTCACCGTTCCTCGCCTATGATTTTTGTGACGCGCCCCCAGCCTTAACAGTGTGGGACCATGGCCTTGCCAGGTACCGTTCCTACGCTATGCATTTGTGACGGCCCCCAGCCTAACAGTGGGCGGACCATTGGCTGCAGCACCGTTCATACGCCTATGATTGTGACGGCCCACAGCCTAAACAGTTTGGGAGACCATGGCCTGCCAGTCACTTTCCTACCCTATATTGTGACGGCCCCCAGCCTCACAGTGGGGGACCATGGCCTGCCCAGTCACCGTTCATACGCTTATGAATTGTGACGCCCCCAGCTAACAGGGCGGGGCCATAGGCCTGCCAGTCACCGTTCATACGCTATGATTGACGGCCCCCCAGCCTAATCAGTGGGGGACCATGCCTCCAGTCACCGTTCCTACGCCTATGATCGGTGACGGCCCAAGCCTAACAGTGGGACCATGGCTTCCAGTCACCGTTGCGCGTGACGCCTATGATTTGGACGCCCCCACCTAACCAGTGGGGGGACCATGGCCTGCCAGTCACCGATTTCATACGCCTATGATTGTTGACGGCCCACAGGGCCTAACAGCTGGGGACCATGGCCTTGCCAGTCACCGTTCCTACGCTATGATTGTGACGGCCCCCAGCCACCTAACGTGGGGGACCATGGACCTTGCCAGTCACCGTTCATACGCATGTTGTGACGCCCCCAGCCTAACAGTGGGGAACCATGGCCTGCAGTCACCGTCATACGCCTATGATTGTACGGCCACAGCTAACAGTTGGGGACCATGGCCTCCCAGTCACCGTTCCTACCCTATGATTGTGACGGCCCCCAGCCTAAGCAGTGGGTGACCATTGGCCTGCCAGTCACCGTTTCATACGCCTTATGTTGTGACGGCCCCCAGCCTAAACAGTGGGGGACATGGCCTTGCCAGTCACCGTCCTACGCTATGATTGTGACGGCCCCCAGCCTAACAGTGCGCTGATGGGAGGGACCATGGCCTGCCAGTCACGTTCCTACGCCGTATGATTGTTGACGCCCCCCAGCCTAACAGTGGGGACCATGGCCTGGCAGTCACGTTCATAAACGCCTATAGATTGTGACGGCCCAACAGCTAACAGTGGGGGACCTATGGGCCTGCATCACCGTCCTACGCCTTTGATTGTACGGCCCCCAGCCCTAACAGTGGGGGACCATGGCCTGCCAGTCACCGTTCATACGCTATTGATTGTGACGGCCCCCAGCCTAACAGTGGCGGGACCATGGCCTGCAGTCACCGTTTCATACGTATGATTGTGACGGCACAGGCCTAAACAGTTGGGGGGCCATGGGCCTCCCAGTCACCGTTCCTACGCTATGATTGTGACGGCCCCCAGCCTAACAGTGGGGGACCATGGCCTGCAGTCACCGTTCATACGCTATGATGTGACGGGCCCCCAGACCTAACAGTGGGGGACCATGCTGCCAGTCACCGTTCCTACGCCTATGATTTGTGACGGCCCCAGCCTAACAGTGGGAGGACCATGCCTGCCAGGTCACCGTTCCTACGCCTATGATTTGTGACGGGCCCCAGCCTAACAGTGGGAACCATGGGCCTCCCAGTCACCGTCCTACGCCTATGATTTGACGGCCCCCAGCCTAACAGTGGGGGACCATGGCCTGCCAGTCACCGTTCCTACGCCTTATGATTGTGACGGTCCCCCAAGCCTAACAGGGGACCATGGCCTGCCAGTCACCGTTCATACGCTATGATGTGACGCCCCCAGCTAACATGGGGGACCATGGCCTGCCAGTCACCGTTCTACGCCTTATGATTGTGACGGCCCCAGCTAACAGTGGCGACCATGGCTGCCAGTCACCGTTCCTACGCCTCATGATTGTGACGGCCCCAGCCTAACAGTGGAGACGACCATGGCCTGCCCAGTCACCGTTCCTCGCCTATGATTGTGACGGCCCCCAGGCCTAACAGTGGGGGACCATGGCCTGCCAGTCACCGTTCATACGCCTATGATTTGTGACGCCCCCAGCCCTAAACAGTGGGGGACCATGGCCTAGCCAGTCACCGTTCTACGCCATGATTTTTGTTGGAAACCGGGGGGGCCCCACAGCCTTTTTAAACCAGTTTGGGGAAAAAAAGGACCCCAAATGGGGGCCTTTTTTTGCAGTCACCGTCCTACGCCTATGATTGACGGCCCCCAGCCTAAACAGTGGAGACCATGGCCTGCCAGTCACCTTTCATACGGCTATGATTGGACGGCCCCCAGCCTAACAGTGGGAGACCTGGCCTGCCAGTCACGTTCCTACCGCTATGATTGTGACGGCCTCCCAGGCCTAAACAGTGGGGGACCCATGGGCCTGCCAGTCACCGTTCATACGCCTATGATTGTGACGGCCCCCAGCCTAACAAGCGGGCGGGACCATGGCCTGCCAGCTCACCTTCTACGCCTATGATTGTGACGGCCCCCAGCCTTAACAGGTGGGACCATGGCCTGCCAGTCACCGTTCATACGCCTATGAATTTTGAGGCCCCAGCCTAACAGTGGGACCATGGCGCCAGTCACCGTTCCATACGCCTTATGTTGTGAGCCCCCAGACCTAACAGTGGGACCATGGCCTGCCAGTTCACCGTTCATACGCCTATGATTGTGACGGCCCCCAGCCTAACAGTGGGGGACCCATTGGCCTGCCAGTCACCGTTCATACGCCTAAATGATTGTGACGGCCCCCAGCTAAACAGTGGGGGACCATGGGGGCCCCTGCCCCCCCAGTTCCCAAACCCCGGGGGTTCCCCATTAAACCGGGGCCTATTTTGGAATTGTGCGGCCCCAGCCTAAACAGTGGGACCATGGCCTCCCAGTCACCGTTTCATTACGCTAATGATTTGACGCCCCCAGCCTAAACAGTGGGACCTGGCCTGCCAGTCACCGTTATACGACTATGATTGTGACGGCCCCCAGCCTAACAGTGGGGACCATGCGCCTTGGCCAGTCACCGTTCTACGCCTTATGATTGTGAACGGCCCCAGCCTAACAGTGGGAACCATGGCTGCCAGTCACCGTTTCCTACCCTATGAATTGTGACGGCCCCAGCCTAACAGTGGGGGACCATGGCCTGCAGTCCACGTTCATACGCCTATGATGTTTGACGGCCCCCAGAACCTAACAGTGGGAGACCATGGCTGCCAGTCACCGTTCCATACGCCTCATGATTGTGACGCCCACAGCCTAACAGTGGGGGACCATGGCCGCCAGTCACCGTTCCTACGCTATGATTGTGACGGCCCCCAGCCCTAACAGTGGGACCATGGCCTGCCATTCACGTTCCTACGCCTATGATTGTGACGGCCCCCGCCTAACAGTGGGGGGACCATGGCTGCCAGTCACCGTTCCTACGCCTATGATTGTGACGGCCCCCAGCCTAACAATGGGGGACCATGGCCTGCATTCACCGTTCATACGCCTATGATTGTGACGGCCCCAGCCCTAACAGTGGGACCATGGCCTGCCAGTCACCGTTTCCTACGCCTATGATTTGACGCACAGCCTAACAGTGAGGGACCATTGGCCTGCCAGTCACCCGTTCATACGCCTATGATTGTGACGGCCCCAGCCTAACAGTGGGAGACCCATGGCTGCCAGTCACCGTTCATACGCCTATATTGTGACGTTCACAGCCAACAGTGGGGGACATGGCCTGCCCATCACCGTTCCTACGCCTAATTGTGAACGGGCCACAGCTACAAGTGGGGGACCATGGCCTGCCAGTCACGTTCCTACGCCTATGATTGTGACGGCCCACAGCCTAACAGTGGGGACCATGCCCTGCCAGTCACCGTTCCTACGCCTATTGATTGTGCGGCCCAGCCTAACAGGGGGGACATGGCCTGCCCAGTCACCGTTCATACGCTATTGATGTGACGGCCCCCAGCTAACAGTGGGGACCCATGTCTGCCAGTCACCGTTCATACGCTATGATTTGACGGCCCACAGGCCAACAGTGGGGACCATGGCCTGCCAGTCACCGTTCATACGCCTATGATTGTGACGGCCCCCAGCCTAACAGTGGGGGACCATGGCCATGCCAGTACGTTTCATACGCCTATGATTGTGACGGCCCACAGCCTAACAGTGGGGACCATGGCCTGCAGTCACCGTCATACGCCTATGATTGTGACGGCCCCAGCCTAACAGGGGGACCATGGCCTGCCAGTCACCGTTCATACGCCTATGATTGTGACGGCCCCCAGCCTAACAGTGGGGGACCATGGCCTGCCAGTCACCGTTCATACGCCTATGATTGTGACGGCCCCCAGCCTAACAGTGGGGGACCATGGCCTGTCAGTCACCGTTCATACGCCTATGATTGTGATGTTGTAATTACTGATTAATATGCGCATCGCAATCTCGCCGCATAGGTGGCTAGAGCCAAGCATGTGCGACCGCGGACCGCGGTGTGCGATGTGCGACCGCAGCAGCTGGTGTTCTGCACATTTCCGAGCAACGAAGCAAGCTTGATAAATCCCGAATGCAATTTGAATTTCCTTTCCACTTGGATTCGAACTTGGATTTTCCTCATTAGTGTTCCTTCGCTTTGACTGTGTAAAGCAAATCCAAACTACAGCGTTTGTAGTCCGGATTGCATTCTAAAGTAACTCCGATTTAAACCTAAACCCATCAAGGAAACGTACCTAACGTACTGTTATCACCAGTAAACCCCTTCCTCCCCTTGCAACAACCGCCGCATTCACATGCGGCCCCTTCATTCGCCACCGTGATCACCCCTCCATTATCCACCGTGATCACCCCTCCATTATCCACCGTGATCACCCCTCCATTATCCACCGTGATCACCCCTCCATTATCCACTGTGCTTACCCCTCCATTATCCACCGTGATCACCCCTCCATTATCCACCGTGATAACCCCTCCATTATCCACCGTGTTTATCCCTCCATTATCCACTGTGCTTACCCCTCCATTATCCACCGTGCTTACCCCTCCATTATCCACCGTGCTTACCCCTCCATTATCCACCGTGATCACCCCTCCATTATCCACCGTGATAACCCCTCCATTATCCACCGTGATCACCCCTCCATTATCCACCGTGCTTACCCCTCCATTATCCACCGTGATCACCCCTCCATTATCCACCGTGCTTACCCCTCCATTATCCACTGTGCTTACCCCTCCATTATCCACCATGATCACCCCTCCATTATCCACCGTGATAACCCCTCCATTCGCCACCGTGATCACTCATCCATTCGCCACCGTGCTCACCACTAACCCACAACCTGTTCGGCAGCTGGAGAACTCGGGCGACCCGATCGACTTCAAGAACCCCCAGCAGCTCAGCTACTGGACGTGCGTCTACTTCCTGATCGTGACCATGTCCACGGTCGGCTATGGTGACGTCTTCTGTAAGACGGTGCTCGGAAGGACCTTCCTCGTGTTCTTCTTGCTCGTCGGACTGGTGAGTGACGGTCACCACCGCTAGGGGGCGAGGCGCTGCTAGAGCGGCAGTTATGGACGGTGCCGCTAGAGGCGCTATTGTCGAAACGCCTGTAGCTGCTTGACATGAACGTGGCCACCCAAATGTTGCCTGCCTCTACCGCTGAGAGCGGGAAGAGGTGATTCAATAACGTGCTCCAGTTGAATAAGTTACAATTTGTTCGGCACAATAAAATAGCATTCTGGTTTGATTTGTAACAGCTACCTACTTACCTACATCTGGAGAAAGAGCTGTTAACACACGCACTGGAGAGGGATATGCCACTAACACGCCCTGGATGGGGGGGGGCACTTCAGTGTCTCCCCCTGAGATCTCAGAAAGCAAGAAAGCTGTAACGTTCAAACTTGCAAGGTTAGTAGGTGTTATGATGATCTACATTCTCTGAAATTGTGGTGACCTTAGGTCAATATCTTATAGGTCAAACGAGGTCACGAAGGTCAAATCGGGCCAAATGTCACAATTTTAGGGATTTGACCAATGTGACGCCACAGGTCGACAGCAATGTGTATGAAGTTCTGTCTGGGGATGAACATTGACATTGGCTACCAAATGGCGTCTGAATCGTCCCGATCTGACTGTTTTGAAGATGGGTCATTCCATGCCAACTCACCCGAACGATGTTACCCGACCCCCTCAAATTTCGAAGACTACTTGGCTAGGGGTTTTCTCTAGCCCTGAACACGATTCTGAGAGATATAGGGCGTTTTGAGCTACGGTTTAGGAGTTATGGGTTACTGCTGTTTTTTAAACTTTTGACAAAAACCTTTTTTACTGGCTTTATCTTGAAAACTATTCGTCACAGATCCAACCGTAAAAAATGAGATGATAGAGTTTGAATAATTTGTTTTAAATATGCATTGATTTTTCGGAACAAAAATCAACATATTGACAAATTTGAGCTTTAAAATGTTCAAATTTGATTTTCAAAAAACATGAGTCAATTGATTTTAAAATTGATGCCATATTTATACGTCTCGTGATCTTTTACCTTGGTATACATCAATCATCGTGGGCCCTCCAATAGCACTAACTTCAGCAAGCACTGCGTGTCGGTATCCCGCCGCTGCCGCCTCGTCCGGGCGACCGTATACGCTGCACCCTTCGTCCCCTCTGCACTGTAGGGCATGGGCTTCAAAAACAGGCGAAGGGGCAGTTGGGGAGAAGTTTCCCCCATTCGTTGCAAACAGGGCTACGTCCCCCTGGAATTTTCGGATTTAAACATTACGCCTGTGGGCATTGCATAGAAAGAATCAACTTCAGAATTCCAACGTCATTCCCCCCCCCCTCCAACTCTTGGTTCGTGGCGACGCCCATGCTTTAGGTAGGATTCAAGCCTTATGGCTCCAATTTACTTGAAACATCACAATCATCATTACCACGCTTCTATTATCATCAATACGATTCATGTATATAGTGTTCACCTGTCCTACCTACGGCCACTCATGCACGCTTGAGAAACGTTCTCCTAAAAGCGACAACTAGTGTCAACTTAAAAAAACGATGTAGGTATTGTACACAAAGCACGTCTACTTGATCTTACGGAATACGTGGAGTGCAGAGCTAGCCGAAGTTTCCTGGACTTAAATAGCAAAACGAGTGACAATTGAACCAGTGACAACTGAATCAGTGACAACTGCACCGGTGGCAACTGGCCCAGTGAAAACTGAACCAGGGACAACTGAACCGCGGACAACTAAACCATGGTTTAGTTGTCCGTGGTCAAACCATGGTTAAGACAACTAAACCATGCTTAAGTTGTACGTGGTTCAGTTGTCTCTGGTTCAGTTTTCACTGGGCCAGTTGCCACCGGTGCAGTATCAATGATTATGTTGGTATCAATGATTGTGTTGTTTCAAGCAAATTAGAGCCACAAGGCTTGAATCCATTGATGGGCGTCGCCACGAACCAAGAGTTGGAGGGGGGGGGGACGTTGGAATTCTGAAGTTGATTCTTTCCATGTATTTTAACATTACGCCCATAAACGTTATGTTAAAATACATAGCCTGTGGCTCGGTAGATCCGCTCGCCGCTCTGGAGCTGGGCATCCCACAGCACCTCGTCACCTGGATCTGGCAGTTCCTGCGCGACAGAAGGGCCGTCGTGGAGCTCAACGGCACCAAGAGCGGCGAGCGGATGTACCGAGCGGGCCTACCTCAGGGTAGCGTCCTGGCGCCGACCTTGTTCTTGTTATGGACGGCGCCGCTCTCCGCTGAGCTCCAGGCCGGTCCGGGCACGACGGCGTTCCTTTACGCTGATGACACGGCCGTGCTCTGCGGGGGCCACACCTTGGAGGTGGCCAGGCGCAGGGCACAGAGAGCGGCGGACGTCCTGGTCCAGTGGTCACAGCACAACAAGATGAACGTCGCAGGTGAGAAGACCCAGCTGCTGGAGCTGTCCCAGTGGGCCAGGGACGCCAAGTGCGACATCCGAGTGACGGGCAGGGTGGTGCGGTCCGGGGTGCAGTTGAAACTGCTTGGCGTTACCCTGGACCGTCTCCTCCACTTTGGCCCCACTGCGTGCGCTACGTCAGCGCACCCGCCCAGGCTGCACCAGCTCAGGAAGCTGACGGGCCGCAGCTGGGGACTCGGGAAAAACAGCTGCGCACCGTGACGAGCGGCTACGTTCGCGGCGCGGTTGCCTGCAGCATCCCCGTCGCACGTTGGGAGCCTCGAACGAGAGATGCGTGCGGCTGCGCGTATCATCACGTGCTGCCCCCTGTCGACGCCGGTCCACGCCGTTCTCGCGGAGGCGGGGCTGGAGCCGATGACGGCGCGGCGCACGGCGCTGGTGGCCCGTCTACTGGCTAAGGCCCTACGCCCTGCCGGAGGGAAGATCCCCTCCGAGCGGTGGCCGAAGCGTCACCGTCGACCCGCCTGAAGAAAACCGTGGGTTGGAGGACGGTGGGCCGCGAGGCTTGGAGTGCGGCGGGGGTAGAGGGCCCCATTGAGCGGTCCGTGACCCGGGCCGCCCCCCGCCGTGGACCCGTGCCGAAGGCGTCACCTTTGACCTCAGCGTTGGCGTGCTGCATCTGGGAGCGTCCCCGGCAGAGAAGAGGAGAGTTTCGGAACAGCACCTCTCGGCCCTTCCGCAGTGTGCCACATGGATTTGGACGGATGGGTCACCAAATGGGGACGTGTTGAACGGCGGCGCTGGGGCGCTGGTGGTGCGGCCGGAGGGAGACGAGGTGGAGGTGCGAGTCCCTGCCGTCTCTCTGTGCTCCAGCTTCAGGGCTGAAATGTTCGCCCTCGACGCGGCCCTCACTTTTCTTATCGAACATCTAGACGAGGACCCGGGAGACCCGGTTGTGTTCTGAACCGACAGCCAGTCAGTGCTGGCGACCCTGAGTAAGGGGCCGCCCGCCCAGTCCTCCCCCTGGCGTCCGCCATCTGGCATGCCCTGCTTGATGTTGCGGCGAGGGGGCGGCGAGTGCACCTACAGTGGGTCCCCTCTCACTGCGGGCTGGCAGGGAACGAGAGGGCCGACACCCTGACCAAGGAGGCCTCGCTGCTACCCCAAGGGGAGGTGCTGGTGGACGTCCGGACCACCGTGCGGCTGAGAGAGCGGCGAAGACGCGCGCGAAGCAGGAATGGCCCCGGGGATGGTACTGCGCCCTGATGGGCTCGCACGTGCCGCCGCCGGTGACCGGCCTGAGCCGCTCCGAGGCTGCCGACGTCCATCATCTCCGGGCGGGCCACTAGTCTGGTTCGCCCAGTACCTGCACAGGATCGGCCGGAACCCTTCCAGCCACTGCCTCCTCTAACCACTGCCTCCAGTGCAGCTCGCTGGATTGCCGAGCCGGCTGGTGCATCATCTGCCGGGAAGAGGCTGACACCCCCGAGCACATCCTGCGGAGGTGCCCCCAGCTGATGAGGACCCGGCTACGTCTCCTGGGCACGATATCACCCGATCGTGACCGACTGCGGAGCGACAAGCGTTAGGTGGCGGCCCTGGCGGCCGCTGCCAGAACCCTCCAGAGCCGTTCGGCTACGTTCGGCTCATAGCCGACGGAGGGAAAGACAACAACAACAACCTAGGGCGTATTCTGACCGTCGATTCCCGCCGGGAATCCAGGGAATGTAGTGAATTTGGCGCGTTTGCTACAAATGTGCAGCGGAAAAGGGACATGCCGTAACCTGCAACAGCTGACGCTCGACGAGGATTCCAGGGATTCCCGCCGGGAATGTGCACGGTCAGAACACAGCCCAGCCGCCGCCGCGCCGCGTGGCGGCGGGATACCGACACGCAGTGCTTGCTGAAGTTAGTGCTACTGGAAGGCCCACGATGATTTGATGTCTTCCATCGGTTCTACAGATAAACAATCACGAGAAATATAAATATGGCATAAATGTTAAAATCCATTGACTCATGTTTTTTGTAAATCAAAATGTAAAATTTGGAAGCTAAAGTTTTCCATCTTTTGATTTTTGTTCTGAAAAATAAATGTATTTTTAAAAAGCTGTTTTCAAAAGTCTATCACCTCTTTTTTACTGTTGGATCTGTGACGAATGATTTTCAAGATAAAGCCAGTCAAAAAACAGTTTTTGCCAAAAATCGAAAAACAGCAGTCACCCTTAAACCGTAGTTCAAAACGCTCTATATCCCTCAGAATCGTGTTCAGGGCTAGAGAAAACCTCCTACTAGCCAAGTTTTCGTAGAAATTCGAAGGGTCGGGTAACAAATTTGCGTTTCGGTGGGTGAGTTGATATGGAATGATCAAGATATCGCTTCGCCAATCTTGATTCTGGCCGCCATTTTGGAATTCAAATCCATATAATTCAAAAATTTACCGTCCGATTTCTCTTTTTTTCTTTCTCGTCAAACGATCCGCTATTGTGTTGCCGTAAATGTCACACAAACAACGCTCAACAAACGCTCTGCGCCTCTTCGTTTTCGAGATATTCACGAAAAACATGTGGGGATGCAAAATTGCCCCCCACCAGTGCGCGTGTCAACAACTGTCTACATGAGCTGAATGATGAGATGAGGTATGGTGTTATCCTTATCAGATGAGGTAACACCAGGGATGACAATTTAATATACCTATGTTCACTGAGGCTCAAATGGCATTAGGGTCCCGTTTTGACTTCACTTTTCATAGTATTCTGATGGAACGTTTCCATATGTTCGGAGACTTAACGTTTAGGTCTTTATAGCCGTTTTCATAATGGATTATTGCGCTAAAAAGATTCTGAATATTTTTGTTAAATGCTTTAACCCTATTACTGTCGGGGGGGGGGCCGAATCGGCCCCCCATGAGGTTTTTCGCGTACAGTTCATTCATAACTCAACCCAGAACTTTCAAACTTGCTGAATTTTCCTAACATTTCATTGCACATCGAATGGTGTATTTTTTTCTAAATTAAACCATTAGGAGGGGGTCCAGGACCGTTTTAGGGGGGCGTGTTCGGCACGTTTTGAACATAAAAAGTTTTGCATGGTTAGGCCCTCGTGGAGAAGCTTGTATATTGAGGGACTGTTGCCATAAACCACAATTGATAGAGAATTGATTGTTCTTTCAGATGGCTATCTGATTCAAATTTTTTCAATTTTGAAATCCGAAATTATTTGAAAAACTTCTTTGTTTTACAAAATGATACAAGTTTTTTGTTTTCATGAGGTTTTGAAAAAACAGAACATATGTAAGAGAAAACATGCAAAATAATATGTTTTGAAAGTTTCAGGGCGATATCTTAATATTTGAAATGACTGATGTCAAGGTTCAAATGCTAACCTTCAACTACAATATATGCGTGAATGAAAAACAAGGTTTAATCACAATACATCAATACAATTATTTCAGTATCATGTCATCTCAGGCCTTCTTGATACAGAGGATACAATTTTTAGTGAGTGACCTTTTTGAAAGGTCATTCAAGGTCACGAACACCTTTTTATCAATAACTCGTGACACGAACAATATAGAGACTCGTAAAATGTCTCAAAACGTTTGTTTTTGGTTCAATACGGCATCTTTTGACCGACTTACGTCTCCATGACCTTGACCTTGACCTTGACCCGGGGTCAAATTTTCGATTTGTCAAAGTTTATATGATTCGAACCGCAAATGACGAGAGAAGCACGATGGTACCAAAATAAGTGCTGTATATACTTTAGATAAAAAGTTATTAACGAAACAAACTTTGCTAAAAAACAGGTTTTTTAACATTTATTGCCTCTACAGCCCAACGTTGCCTGAGGTCAAATTCGATGGCATACATGCGAAAAGAAATTTAAACTGCTCTCCAGTCCTTTTTTCGGATTCCTCCTAACCTGCCATAGTTTCCGAGAATAATGGCATGTTTCCTAATTCATGTTGGACCATATATTTTTTTTATGACGTCATTTGCCTTGAAGATATAACCAAGGTCATAAAAATTTCACAAAATATAGTTCATCGTTGACCCTAACAACATACAATGTTTCATGTTTGTAGCTTTTATGGCAGCCGAGATCTGAAGGGGGGGGCCGAATGAGCCCCCCCCCCGACAGATTCCTATACTTTTCATCCCTCCAGGAATAGGGTTAAAATGTTTTGGTATGCAAGTTTTAGCATATGAAATGTTCCAAGAAATAGGTTACTGTTTTAGGCGATACTAACTATTACTACTCAGTAGTTATTGGAACATGAATTGAGCTCATAACAAGTTTATGATACAAAATTGGCCGTTTTTAAAGAACATATGCGTCTATAGTTCATTCGTTTAGTTTAGCATACCTTACTAAATCTGGCAGCGTCATGGATCACAGGTCGGTCTAAGTATTGCGCAATGATGTGCTAGAATCGATTCGCTAGTCCATTGCATTGGGCGAGTGCGAGTCCATTACGCGTCAGCTGAGGGGGCAGTCCGTTGAGCGACCAATAGCGTGCCACGTCACAAAATGTTTTCTGAAACATTCTGAATCTTTTGAAAAGATTCAGTCGGTGGACAGGGGCGGAACTTAATGAAATCCCTCGGGGGTTCTAATGTTAATTTGATAGATTTTAACTCAGTTCTTACCATGCTACGCCACAGGCCTAATGTTAAAAATTTGAAATCATTTGGGGGCTCGGGTTCTCCCCAAGAGATATAAAGTTCCACCCCTGTCGGTGGAGATCACAACTTACATATACATAATTATCTTGATAATCACCACCAAACCGCTATTTTGTAACATATTAGCCGTTTTCACAAAGGATTTGTTTTTACCCGGTAGTACCCGCTAGTACCCGGTAATAATTTGTGCGTTTTGGGTAATTGATTCTAGGAACATGGCTTCTAGCATGTTTTTTTTGTATCAATTTAAACTTTATGAATTCATAAACAATTATCTGCTCTTATAATGCAAAATTTTACGGTAGTTTTCTTTGTATAATCAAATTAATAAACACATATTACCGGGTACTACCGCCTACCGGGTACTACCGGACCGGTAGTATCCGGTAGTAGCCGGTACTATGTGTTTATTAATTTGATTATACCAAGAAAACTAACGGGAAATTTCGCATTGAAAGAGCAGATAATTGTATATGAATTCATAAAGATTCAATTGATACCAAAACAATCTGGGAAAAGCCGTGTTCCTAGACTCAATTATCCAAAACGCACGAAATATTACCGGGTGTTACCGGGTACTACTGGGTACAAATAAATTCTTCGTGAAAACGGCTATTATATTCTTACCAACATATTACAAAATTCGGAGGGACATTTGAAGACAAAAAATCGCATGTAAAAGTTGTGTCAGTTAAGGGACTGTTCACTTCCCCTTTCCCACAATGATGCTTACAACATTAACGTACTCGTATTGTATAAGTGGCCAAAGTAGTGAAGGGTGAATGCTTTGTGCTGATTCTTTACCCGAAAATATTCCATCATATGTTCATCAGCCAAGTATTAAAACCACTGAACTGCTTTATGCCATTTGTTTTCTTAACGTGTTTTGATGAGACGTTGAGCTCACTAATTTATTTTTAAAAAAATCAGTTTTAAATACTTGGGCTGTGACATCATATGATGGAATTTTCGGGAAAAAAAGAACCCTTACGCTGTACTAAGTAGGACTAAGTGGTATGGCTAATGTATGGACAAAGGTAAAACCAATCGACTGTAATCAACATTTAGCAAAAGAGACCTACGACATCGCCTCACGGCACCAATTCAAATACATTGAGGCTGGCGATGTTACAGATTGCAAAAATCATAAACTCGAATTTCTCTGTGATTCGAACCTCGTGTTGTTTTAACTTATGCCTCATCATTCAATGCCAAGCACGCAAAATGGCTATCTCAACTCAAATCTTATGTTAAGGTGGGACAGTCCCTTTAAGGAATTGATCGTCGAAATTTGCACTTTGTACAGTGTTTTAAACAGTTTCGCACAATAGTCCATCGTGAAAACGGCTTGTGTCTGAAGTTGATATAAACTCAAAAATTCCAGTGCTCGAGCCACGCACTATTTACCAGCTTTACCCAACAATGAAACAGGACGGTGTGCCACATCCAACACCACACATCGTAAATTCATAGAGACTAGTCCATTGATGACACAACTCCAATTTAATCCATGAACTAATTTGAACAGTGATATAAAACAGAGGCACTAGCCAGCAACCTAACTCATCTGGGACAGAAATCAAACAGCTCACTTCTCACTTCACGTGTCCAGCTAACAATTGCCTCAGCTCACCACATGGAGCTGATCAGATCTGGGCAGCTGATCTTTTGTGTTGCCGTGCAGCAGGCGAAGTCGTGTCGCCGGCCCACTATCAGCACTGATCCACATACAGAACTGCTGCTGCTGCTTCAAATGCCACTCAGTTACAGCACACGCTTCAAATGCCACTCAGTTACAGCACACGCTATCAGCACTCATTTGTGCATCATGCATGCATGCCCGACTTGCTCTCAACTTGGAAACTGTTCCTAGCATCTTGTCACGGGAAGCTGTCTGACGTCTGGGATGAGTATTACAGGTTTGACGTGTTGTGTTGATCTCCGATCCGCGTCAATCTTTCACCAGAGCCATTTGAATGTATGTGGGGCATTGCAAACAAAGGCTTACATGGCGTGATTTGTGCTCTCGGCCACCCAAGCTGCCATATTTCGGACAAATTTCTGGCCTCAAATCATTATTGAAGGCAAAAGACGTGTAGCTGTTATGTTGGCGTTGTTCTTTGCCCTTTACGTTTTGTTAAATAATTAATCAACACAAAATTATCTGACACTTCACATTGAGATGGCTTTCAGAAGCAGGACTCATCATTGCGCGCTATGTATGCCTCTGTCTATGGGTGTGTGGGTGCTGCGGGTCATTTTCAGGTACGGTGGCTGCCGACTGCTGAGAGGGGACCACTATCCTTCACCGCTGAGAGGCCGCCGCCGCTACCCCTCTGACGGCGCTGACGGCTGCCCTCAGCTGAGCGGTGTCCAGCCACTTCCTGCCTCCCCTGCCTCCCCGCATTAATATCAGTTGTTTCACGGTACAAACAGCGTTGTGTAGCCTCCCCTGCAGCGTCGACCGAGCACTTTTTCAGTTCACATGGTTCCAGTTTTGGTTTCATTTCATCTCACAGAGATCCATTTCTTTGCTCCCCACATACTGCGCGTGGCTGAATAACGTCACATCCACGGCGCGCGTACGTGCGCGTGCGCGTGTGTGTGTGTGCGTGGGTGTGCGTGTGTGTGTATGTGTATGTGACGTCCGTGCATGACCTTGGCATCACTCTAGGTCACTGCAGTGGCCTCTCGCTGCTGCCACTATCTATGTTACCGCTTGTGCGTCCACCTTGCCGGAAACCTCTTGCCGGAAAGCCTACGCTTCTGAGAGAGCTGAGTTTGTCTGAGGCTGAAATTCACTGAGAGCTGTCTGAGCTGAAACTCACTGAGCCTGTCTGAGCTGAAACTCACTGAGCCTGTCTGAGCTGAAACTCACTGAGCATGCCGCGGCCGATGATCGGCCCGAGCAGCCTGCAGGCTGTGCGCGTTTGATTGGCGCTGCAGCTGGGCAGCAGCTTCAGAGCCAGTCACTGACAGCAGCTGACACTCGTCTATGACGTGTCGGTTAGCTGCTGCTGTAAAATGCACCACCCGGCGGCCCTGATCCCTAGTCAGTCCAATGCTCTCCAATCAGACGCCTCATTGGTCTGCTGCTTCACTGCTAACGTGTGACGCTGCCACTGCAGCTAATGGCTGGCTGTCAATGTCAACCACAGCAACCAGAGTCAAGACTCGCCAGCCAATATGCAAGCATGCTATTCTTTATCGTTTCAATAGTAACTAGATGTTTGCATGGGTCTTGTGTTGATTCTTCTTGCAACATTTTAGAAAATACAAATACGACGATTTTGCTTAGAAGACACTTTGAAAGCTTTGGGTGCACTTCTTTTCCACTGACAACCAATGGCTTTTTGCACGCACACTCTTACAATGCCGCCCTATGCCATCCAATACATATACATGGGAAATTACAGAATATTCTTTATGTCCCTTCATTCAACATTAATTCTCAATACAATACTACAACAAATACAAACAGAAAGCACAACGTCTGGGCGGTCTGATATTACCGCATATAGTGAGTCAGAGTTCAAAGCTGGCGAGCTTAGCTGGCGATCTCAGCTGGCGAGCTTAGCTGGTGATCTCAGCTGAGCCGCTGTTTTGTTGGACGATAAATGTTCAGTCCAGGGCTCTGTTCACGACCACCTGCGGTTCGGCGGTCTCCAGCAGGCTCTAGCCCCGCCACTTTCCTCATGCGTCACCACAGGCAGGCGTGTCTTGAACTCTGAATGCCGCGCGCGCCACTTTACGTGACATTTCATCCTGCGGTTCGGCGGTTGCCTCGTACCAACCGCCGCCAACCGCAGCCGTGTGACGTCATGCATTTCGCCCATCCCCACTTTTAGTTACCCCTTCCGCATACCAACCACTGCTGACCGCCGAACCGCAGGCAACCGCAGGGCCATGAACAGGCTGATCACTACCAATCAATTCAGCGCCTATTCAGGAGTGCGCTGCTTTAGCGTGGGTAGGTACAGGGCTTCACACACACACACACACACACACAACACAACACACACACACACACACACACACACACACACACACACACACACACACATATCTATATAATATATATATATATATATATAATATATATATATATTAATATTAATATATATATTATATATATATATTAAGCGTCTGTAGGTGTGTGCTTCATGATCTTCAGGCATTCAAAATTTATCTGGTTCATTATCAGATTTATCAGCAGTCAAAGGCTATATCACTCTATTCTACATCTATGAACAATATAACATATAAAATAAGTGAATATACCTTTGTGCTTCCATAGACCAGGATGATTTGTACAATAGTTCTTATGAGTTTACTTTTCACCATGGTGAAAGAGACCTTGTGTTGAGCGATGCCTTTTGTTCTAACGATTTTTGTCCGTTCTTTGTTGTTATTTTACCCTAGAGTAGGCCGGATCCTGACTGTAGTGCAGTTCCTCACCCGTCACGCTGAGTTGTGATTATACCGCTATTCATATTTGTGCTTGTGTTTCCTACCAGGCCCTTTTTGCTTCAAGCATACCAGAAATTGTCGATATCCTTGGAAGCCGGTCAAAGTACGCTGGCTCATACAAGCGGGAGCATGGAAAGAGGTAACGCCACCTATCCGTGACCCGGCCAACTAGCGATTCCCGTGCCGGCCGGTGAGATGGCTCAGTGTGTGGTTGTTGGGTGCGCTTCTGTGTGGGTAAGCCGAGTCTGTTGGACGTCAGCACCGTTGTCCTGCACCGACTGGGGTCAATGACCCCCAATGGAGGGCGCACTGCCCATGCATCCGGCACTGAGGCTGCGCCACGCGCCACACCCGGCTGCTAAGCGCACACCACTTGGCGTCCATGTGCACCACTCAGTTATGAGGTCATTTCAACCTAACTTAAGTCGGTTTTGGAAAGATATCATGGCTGTGTTCGTCTCGCTTGCGCATGCACCTCAGTGCTTTGCATATTTTATAATGTAAAGGTCACATATGAGGTGTTACAGCTAAGGCTCCACTTCAGCTACAGTTGCTTATAATTGAGATATTGAAGCCTAACTATCAGTAGCTAAGCTAACGCCGCTGCCGTGTCACTGCCGGTTGGATGGGCAATGGGCATCTCAAAGTGAACTGGGCTGCTTCAGTACGCGCACCTGATATATACTCTCATCTTCATCTCATATTCTCACTCGGTTGTTGCTTGTTTTTGTCATCAGATTAGTTGGTTGCGTTGGCACCGTTTGTTTTCACCTATCTCTCGCTCTCTCTATCTATCTCTCTCTCTCTTTTCCTGGCTCTCACACGCGGGCACACGGGTTCTCTGTCTCTCGCAGGCGGTGTTTGCGTCTTGGATTCCCGAAATCACAGAAATCGTTGGAAATAGGCCGAAATATGGCGGCACGCGGCAATCCGGCAAGAGGTACCGACAAATCGCCCCATAGATGGCGTGCCTAGCGAGTTGCCCTCTAGTGCCAAGGTCGCGTCAAGCATGTCACGAGAGTAGACAATGGTCCGGGGTCGCGCGCGTCCCGCCACCGACCGCACCTGGCACTGACCGGGCCCGCCGGAGCCGGACCGTTGTCCACTGTCACCTTTGATGACCTTTAGTGATGTCCAAGGTCATTGCCCCATTAGCCTAGAGCCTGGATGCGTTTTCTCACCCGGTCACGTCTTTTTCGGCACTTAGGCAATATTCGCCAGCTGTATTCCCGAAATTATAGACCTGGTCGGCAACAGGTCCAAATATGGCGGAGCGCTGAAGAATGAACGTGGACGGAGGTAGGTGCAGGAGGAGGAACGATCTGGCGTCTAGTATACAACAACTCATAGAGAGAGCAAGCCATCTTATCATAACTCTAGGCACTACCTATATACGTCCTTCTGCTGCTTAACGTTGCTAAGATTAAGCTGCAAACTGTATGTTAATTTTAAGATAATTATGTTTTACGCTGAGTTAACGGTGTCCTCGATGAAGAATCAAAATTATTTGAGTCAAAATTCAGCTGTGAAAAGCTAGCGAACCGGTGAGGATGCGGTCAAACGATATGCCAGACGCCATTTTGTTTAACCATGCTTCGCTACCTGTTGCGCTCGCTCGGTAGATGTTGCATGGGCCAGTGTGTGTGTGTGTGTGTGTGTGTGTGTGTGTGTGTGTGTGTGTGTGTGTGTGTGTGTGTGTGTGTGTGTGTGTGCGTCTGACGTCGAGGGCTGATGCTTCAATGGACAGAGCAACATTGAGTGGCCTCTGGCAGAACTCTCTGGGCTCATTTTATTGGAGTGACTTAGGTGAATTATGATAATTGTTCGAAAGAAATGTCTGTGTAGGAAATTATGTATACATACTTTCATTGTCCGTGCATCGTCCATGTCATGCTATAATTAAACGCTTTTAAATTTCAACGTGTTATAGGATAGATGCAGCATAACTTAGGCATACATGCTACATGTCAGGAAAGCAGGCCGTCAATATTACCTACATACGTATATATTAGCCGTTTTCACGATGGATTATTGTGTGCGAAATGTTTTAAAACATCTTAATATGTTTTGAAATGTTTTAGTATACGATATATTCCAAGAAAAATAAAATACTGACTTAGGCGATGTTATCATTATTCAAGAGTTATGGAAACATGAACTGAGCTCATTAAAAGATTATGATACAAAATTGTCCGTTTCTAAAGAACATATGCGTCTAGTGTCCATTCGTTCAGTTAAGCATACCGCCATATTAGTTACTCAATCTGGCAGCGTCATGGGTCACATCTTCGCATGGCGCATTAATTCGCTATAAATGATTCGCTGGAGGCGAGTCCATTATGAGTAAAGGGGAGTTTGCTTTGTTGAGCGACCAATAGCGTGCCCGAGACCGAGATGTTTCGAGATGTTCTGAAAAGTGTCAGTTGGTGAAGATCTGGCATCACAGCTAACCTATATATAATTATCTTGCTAATTACCACCAAATCGTAATTTGTAACATATAATACTCTTCCCAACATATTACAAAATTCTGAGAGACATTTCAAGACAAAAATCGCTTTCAAAACTTGTGTAGTTAAGGAAAGAATAAGTATACTAAAGCTTTCATACTAAAATATTTCAAAACATCTTAAGATGTTTTAAAACATTTCGCGCAAAATAATCCATCGTGAAAACGGCTATTGTGAGGTTCACGTCTTATAAAATGTGGTATTTTCATATAATAGTGTTAAGATTCATGAAGTGTCATCTTTTGATGTTGAATGAAATGCATGATTAGGCTAGAATTATGCTGAATCGTTTCAAGTAGCACAGATTTGCGTAGAGAGTCCTGCTCGTGTGATTGCAATGCAATTTCATATAACTTCATTTGCATCTTAGCATGATTTCCGCTCCTTGTGCATGCATTTTGTGTAATCTAACATGACATGGGTGTGTATTTTTAAAGCTTAAGGATCGAACCCCCTTATAAATCTGTAAATGCATCAAATGTGAGTAGGAGCGCATTATAATTTATGGACCATCTACTGATATTTCTCTTGTAATGCATTTACAGGATTGCAGAGTTGTTCTATCTGCATTTTCTATTCGCTTGGTGCGTTTCCATACCAATATTCTTCCCAAGGACGAAACTTTCGAGACAAAATTATTTTTGAGCGAAACAGATCAGTAATTTTATACGGATAGTTCCAGTGCAAAAGAGGGCTTAATGGTCTCATTTGCAATGGTTTCACATGCTTAATGGATATATCCATGTCTAAGTGGAGTCAGACAAGATCCGAGAGAATAATACCCATTGTTTCAGGCATGAGATTCCAGGTGAGTTGCTATGTTGTTCTACTGCCAGGTTTTCCCTTGGCAGTGAATATCAATGACGACAGTAAAGTCCCCCTGCAGTACAGAAACATGCATTTTATCGGTTATATCCGTACGAACTACGAACTATGCAGCATTTTCTCTGGGTTTGAAACAGTATGTCTTATTATGTTGTACTAACAGTTTATCTCAAAGGGAGATACATATTATCACCTTTTAATATATTTATCTGCATAGTTCCATGCAACATGTACAATGGCGGCAGATCCAGCCTCCCAATATGGGGGGGGGGCTAATTTCCCTGTGGGCCCCTGGTCCTTGACCCTGGGGGGGGGGGTCGAGTCGTGAATAAATATAACTTTATTATTGTTAAATTTTTAAATATATAACGTTACCTTACTAAATACAATTTCTCGCCGTGTTTAGTGCACTCAAATACCTACAGGATGAATGCCGGTACGACATCCTCACAAATGGGACTCATGACGGCTACTTTGTGACATTTCCTCCAATTGGCCTATAATGTGTGTAAAATTAACTGCTAAAACTTGATTTATTTTTAATACAATGCAGGGTAATCCTTACTCGGTTATTAGCTTTTCGAATTATTACGCGTTTTTAATTGTATTATTACAGGAATCCTTACCTTCTTTTGTTTGTGTTTTTTAGGGGATAATTTATATTGCCGCCCCTGTCGAGCGTGGAATGGGGGTGGGGGAGGGCTTTTGCCCCTGCCGCCCCCTGGATCCGCCAGTGTATCGTCACCGTGCAAGAGCTACGTTGATTGTGAATCGCTCCAAATAAAAATAACTTTCAAAATCAAAATAGCTTTCAAGCACCTCAAAAGGGCCCCTTCCCGAGCGCCCTCTCCTTGGATCTCCGGAACTACTGGACTGATCTTTAAAATTCAAATGTTATTCGATAACTCTATATTTTTTATGAAAACCTAACATTGTTGAGCTCGGGGTCACCGATGACGTCACAGTTCATGTCAAAGACAAAATGTTTGATCGTGACATACTCTCTCAATTGATATAATTGACATGCGATATTAAACGATTAAGCAGTTGGTAAATCGGTATGTTTCGTGCCTGCCACTTCTTAGAACCATTCTAAGCAGATGATGACCTAAAGTCAGGTCAGGTCAAGGTCATCCGAGGTTGCGAGGTCTAACTGCAGATTATGGTCATCAGGCGTTGTAACTCACGTTTTTTTCGTCTGGAATGCCAAAAATGATCTTAAACATTGTTTCTTCCATAACAATACAAACAAAAAGCAAAGAGAAATTCATTTTTTTATGCATAGTAATGTTGTAGAAGTGGTCGATTTTTTACTTTGTGGTCGATCTTGTCAGTCATTTTTGACAATATCGACTTAAAAATTGGTACACAAATTCCCCTGACGCGACTCAATCACACATGTTCCATTTTTTTGTCGGTAATTTTGATTTGTTTCGATTTTTGAAATGCCTTTCGATTTCTCCAAATTTTGAGCTGCAATAAAACTCGAAAATCAGAAATCGCAGTTTGATAGCCATATCGAGTACCAGTTATTAATATATGCAAATTTAATTGATAAAAAGTGTGCTTTTAAAGGGATTATACGGGTTTCCGTCCTGAAAGGAAATGCACTCTTTTGAGTGTGTTGGGCCTTAAAACACGTTTTAAGACAATGAGAGTGACTCGTTGCTCATTTAATCCATTATTCAGCATTATCAGGTTTTAAACTTTTGACTTTTTCAGACTTTTATCTGAAAACGAGTACTTGATCGGGGTTAATGTCCACTCCACTTTTTTAATATCTCTATCCTTGGGCGTGCGCTTGCCCGGGCCGTATAGAGAGGCTGTCTATACCTCAGCAAGTACTGCAAAAGTACGCTCTCTTCGGTGGATCACAAACGAGCACTTTGGAAACGTCCTTACGTAAAGAAGACTGCATTTCCAGAAAAATGTCGTGGTAACCGTGGGCCTTCTACCACCTTTATAAGTACGTTTTACTATGTAACTCAATTATTCTGGGAAAAACCCGTATAATCCCTTTAACAGCGTTTTCCGCAAAACCTTGTTTGTCAAGAAAAACCGCAGAACATGACTACTCTAACGCCATTTCTGGTTGACCTATCATAACCTCATTCGTTTTTCTTCGGGCAACATGCGTCATATTTATGTAAAAGAAGACGTAATAGTTTGGTGACGATACTGCAGCTGGTTAAGGAGATATTGCCAAAAAACGGGAGGGAGCAGAAAATAGCTCCCCCAGTAATTCGTGGAACTGCGCCGTGGAGCGGCGCGAAATTTTGAATCTTATGCTCCGGACATGCATTTTCCTCTGTGTCCTGTATTATTTGTTTTCCCTTAACCAACGCCCCACTGGGCCTCGAAATTTGTCACGCCCTTCTGGGTGGGGGAACTAGGGGGTGGGTATGTGTTTGAACACCCTTTTAACTCGGCGTCTATGGAACGTAGACCAAAACAAAAATTATGTTCAAAACGTCGTCAAAAGTATTTTTAAAACTATCTGGATTTTTTTCACTCTGGTCAAAGTTGATGTCACAAAAAGGCAAATTTTCCAGTTTAAGGACTTCGCAAAAAAAATATTTTATCACTCTTGAGTACTATGCTAGCAAGGACGAAGGTCGATTGAAAATAGCATATTAAAATTGTAATCATCTTCATTGTTTCAAATTTGAGCTCAGGTCAATAATTAAGGTTCTATATGTAATACAAGTCAGAAATGCTCATTTGTAAAAAAAAAAAATGATTCGCCAATTACTTACTACCTTATAAAGATAACATTTTTTATACATTTTATAATTTTTATAAATAAAAATAACAAAGGTTAAGATAACAGTTTACGCCATCGTGTCTGTTTTGTCAAGGCGCGTTGAAACACAGTCATGTTAACCATGTTAGGTTAACTAATTTTTTTTACCTCTGGTCAAGATCAAGTGGTAACGCATGTAGGTCAGGTTTCATATTAGGAGACGTGTCTCGACAATACAAACATGCTGGTGAAAGTTTCACTTATATATCTTAATTATGTCGAGAATTATTGACGAAAAAGTGTTAGTGACCTTGGATGGCTTCGGATGACCCCGTATGGGTCACTTAAGAAAACCTGCACTTGGATCATCAAGGATATTATATTATAATAACATTATCCGGGAGGAATTGGACTGATACCCTTGAAAAAAGAAGCATTTGAATATTTCCCCTTTAACTTATAATGGGAGGTCACGAAATCGACCCGACTTCAGGTCACCGATATCCGAAATCCGGTATTAAAATTTTGTAGATACTAATGGCTTCATACAATCCTAAAAGTTTTAATTCGATCCATTTGCAATTGTGATCATGGCACGAACGCAAACATTTTTGGAGGTAGGGTCACTTGAACTGACCTGGTGACCTAACCTGATCCGACACGAAACTATTTTTTTTTAGCATAATGTGTTGAAAGGATCAGTGATAGGCTAGACTAAATGCGCCGCCGTTTCTTCGTTATCTCGATAAAACCACAGGGGGGTGCTTAAACACCCCTTCCCCCCAATGGTGTGCGGGGTAAGACTGCGGTAAACAAGTGATAAAGCAAACTATTTTGCACAATGATACAGGAAAATATCAACATATAAACAAAACATAACATGGAAATGCGCTGCGAAACGGTGCGAATTTATAGTTGTGTTTTAACCCGTATACAATGCAATTTTAGTTGCATTATTGCTCTGCGGAGCGGCGCAAATTTTGATTTCATTCCCTGGATTACTGTATTTTTACTGTTGAAGGTGCTAAGAACGATAGTGTATTCTGTTTGAGGTGCTTGAAATTTGAGGTTACTGTCATGTGCTCAAAATTGGGTGGAACAAAAGACACTCTGTCCCCCCAACTTTGTAGTTGGGCGACATCCCCCCCCCCCAGTGGAGGAGCCCATGCATGTCACCTTATTTGATAAAGAAACATAATCCTTAGAAATGGCCTGCTGGTTTCTGAGCGGGAAGATGGAAGCAGCCTATTANAGTCGCCTGATGAAATATGGCGGCAAGCGATGAGCCTACCACAAATATACGGCTGCTCGAAATGCAGGGAGCGCCATACCATAAAACGGTGCTACAGACCACAATAAATATACCAGTAATGTGTATTGCAGAACATTTTTATCGTTCTTCGTCTGGGAAACAGGTTGTTCATCCAACGCTATATGAGTTAGTTGTAAGTCAGAGGCAGAAGCAAACCAAAATCTTATAATTATATTTAACAATAATCTGATGGACTATACCATCGAAAAATAAAGAACGAGAACAGCATTCGTATGCATGTATGTTACATGAAGGTGCAATTGCATGTTTAATGAGCAGGGATGTGAATATTTAATGTAAGTCTTGCATTGTGCACTTCCGCAATGATATTAGCCATTTTCACAAAGGACCTTATTCACCGGGTGATTAGGGCGTTTGGGACGTTTGGGGCGAATGGGATGATTGGGGCGATTGGGGCGTTTGGTTTAAATGGGGGTTTGGGTCATAGTTTGGGAATTTTTGCATTTTGGAATTAAGGACATTTTGGACCTAACCGTGCATCACGTGCGCCATAGTTGGATAACACTGGCCCGAACCCCCCATTTCAATCAAACGCCCCTATCGCCCCAATCACCCCAATGACCCGGTAAATCAAGTCCGTCGTGAAAACAGATGTTATCTTGCCTTCAACAGAAGTTTAAAAAATCTCAAATAAGACGATATTCGCTTACACCCGCACAGTAAAGAGAACGTTGAAGCGCCTTTTTTGATAGGACGCATTCTTTTCAGAATTATCATAATTTATGTAAGCATTTGGCTTTCATTTTCTGCATTTTCACCAGATTGCGTCGAGAAGACGAGGCATCTATATTAAACCCAACATCTAAACCAGAGGTCGGCAACCTCCGGCCCGCGGGCCAGATCCGGCCCGCGACCGGCTGACGTCCGGCGGCTGGTAATCGGCAACTAATTGCTAATTTTCCGGCCCGCGTGCCTTCAGAAATAGTGAAAATAGCTTATTTTAAACAAACAGATTATGCGTGCATTCGTGAATGTTTTCATTCTCATTTGCCTGCTGGCACAGAATTGTAATCCTCGGAGTCAAGATATTCGTTTGTGGCACAGCTGGTCGGACTAAGACTGAAGTTGGAGACGTTCGCTTGTCATGGTATGTTTTAGATGATTTGCCTGCCTGCGCAAGTCTGTTAAGAGGTATATCGCATATTCAAACCTATGTGACATGACGGCAAAACATCTTCAGCTGTTAAGAGAACACCTTTTGCAAGATGCATTAATCACGCTCGTCGATTGATATTTTGCTCCAATGTGGACACCATCAACTCGTCCATTTATCGATTTATGACCCGGCCGCCGACTGCCTTCCAGATCTCCTCATCGGAGTCCCCGCAGCCCTAAAAAGGTTGCCCCGGCCCCTGATGTCTATAATCAACTTTCAATGATTGCCTCACAGACTATCGAATAAACGCAAACTAAAGTCAGCACATGATAGATTTCATAGCCTAAATGATCTATCAGCTATTCTATCGCTCACTGTTACCTTCTAGGTACACATAATCAATATCTACAGAAACTACCCCAAATTTTATAATACAATGCCTGCTATCACCATCTGCGTCCTACTTATTATGCCTCATCCAGGTGGGATAAGCACAGAAGTCTGTATTTCTCACCTGCGTGGCAGTGAATAGCCACCTTGCCCTGGGTCAGCGCGAACGCCAGCACTTTGGTGATGTCCAAAATACCAGTCAGTGACGGCTCTCCATAGTCCTTCCAGCCGAAATTGTAGAAAAAGACTGCAATGGGCATGATGCACGCGGAGTCATAATACATATAGCTGAGTGAGTCATATAGCTCTCCATCTCCAGGTAGCTCTCATGAGCCACATGACTCAAGAGCTACACAGCTGAGGGTTCTAAAGCTCAGGTTGGCATGGATGATGGCTATACACACTACACAGTCATGCAGTGCTGGCCCGATGATACGAGACATTGCTCAAAGGGAAAAGGATAATGAATTCTAATTTCTGTAAGGGTGAAGACCATAAGACGGCCTTAAACGGCGGAAAGGACGAGCGAAGTCGAATAAAATCGCGGTCAATTTTATCACCCGTCCAACGGAGGTTCGTCTTGTGCAAAGCATGCAATGTGAATTAAATTTTGCGCTGTGTTGTTTTGCCGCTGCAAAATAGATCTGAACTAAAATCGATATTTACACTAGACAGTACGGTTTTGAAACGCAGTTATTTAATTTGACAATATAAGCTTTCATGTTTGTAGGCAAAAATTCAGTTTCTTGGGTGGGTATTAGGATGGCTCTTGATTTGGCTTTGAACAGCCGCACTTTGTATCGTCTAGCACCTCTTCGGTTTGAGCTACGGGCGGTGTAATTAAGCGAAATCGTTCTACAAATCAGTACGATAAAAATGACTACAGGCGACAGGATTGTTAACAGTGAACAGTACTGTTGCAACCTAAATTTGAAATGCGATTTTAGAGACGGTACATTGGTCTACAGATTGGTGTTTGTTTCATCCGCCTCAACGTCCCATTAGGTGCTTGAGCCTGATTTAAATTGTGAAGTGACGTCCATAAGCAACTATGAATTTGAGCTTCGTATAGCCAGTAAATTTTGCACGCAATCTCAGTACCCACCGCCGCTGATCGACACATAGTGGCATCCCGGGCCGGGAATGCGTTTCTCTAACGCATTTCTGTGTTTGACCAGTGTCTTTTGCGACTTTGGATGCCGAGATATAAGGTCCGGTGTATGCACACCGATGTTTTGGCGGTAATTTTTGTGTATGAAACAGGGGGTGCACGTGCGCGAACGTGCAGGTGTGACCCAGAGGTTTGTTTACCCGTGTTCAACATTCCAGTTGGTGTGGTCTCCGCAGCCTCACACAGGAATTTTAAGCTTTATAGGTCCAGCCGTTTCGTGTCTTTCCTCAGCTACAGCAAGGCATAATCCTGTTCTGTACACCGGCCTGATCCGGCCACGTGTCACGCGGCCGTGGTCTGACCAATCTTCAGAGAAAAAAACATGTCCAATAATAATGAATGCTCATTGCCAATGGGCTATCACTGTGGGCGAAGAACCGCTTGTCAATGCGATGGACGGGGTTAAAGAGTATAGTAGCCGTTCTGACCACTGTCGCGGTCTGGCGCGGGCCCGCCCCCGGGTCGGCGCGCTTTATGTGAGAAAAATCCGATAGTCAATGAGTGATCGCTCGCGCGCTTCCGCGCTCCGCGTCGTAATACAATACTTCAATGCAGTAAGTAGGTAGTACCGATAACCGCGGGGATGAGCTTTTAACCCAAGAGAGATCATCATGGTCATAACAGCAAGAATAACCTACTCTTCAGTCCACGGCTACATATGGGTAGCTGGGAATCACCAAATCATTTGCCAGTACAATACCAAGATATTCAAATCACTGAGGCCATGAGCTGTAAGCGAATATGCTATCGAATAACTTCTATTACAACTGAGAGTAAATACCATTTGCTATTAACCCTTGCCCGGGTGGTGGATGCCACCCCACCTCTTTTTTGGAGAATAACTCGCGTAGTTATCAACCAATCGCAATGCAACTTTTATTACCTCACTTTTAAACAATTGGCACATACTCCGATTTCTTTTTAAAACTTCTTAACTCTTATGACTCGTGACCTTTGACCTGTTTCTCGAGTTCATGTCAGGCGCAAATAGCGTCCCGTGGTATCAATCCTTGTAACTTGTGCAGATTCCAAGTGTTTGTTGTTCAGATGCATATGCAAAGGTGATCCATGGTGACATTTGTGGTCCCCACTGGGATCGTGACTTTGGTTTAACTTTTCAGAGTTCAACCGGGGTCACTGAGCTCCAATGACCTCAGATGACCTTTTTTGGCTTCTGACAGTTTCTAGGACATTTTGTGACGCTGATTTCAAATATGAAATTCGCTTTAAATAAATATATGTTTCATTGGGGTCATACGCTTCTACAGGTTAAACAAGGTCACTGAAATTATATGACCTGACATGACCTTTTGGGAATTCGGCAGTTTCTAGGGTATTTTGTGACGCTGATTTCAAATATGGCACTCATTAACCCTAATCCCTGCGGGGGCAGATTCTGCCCCTCGGTAGTTTTTCGCCCGCTGCTTCTGAACCGTTACGTCTATCGTCTTGAAACTTCCGGACTTTTCCTAAATATAAATGACGCGTGTTCTGTGAAAATTTTTAAGAAAAATCGGCCCAGCATAGGCGGCTCCTAGGGTCATGTTTTTTGGGAGGTCGTTTCGAATGCGGGTGTGGGCCCATACTTCCTTCGTAGTTTGCGGTAGAATAAAAAAGGTCAGAAGCTAAGTCGATGCTTGTACATCATACATAATTGGATTATACAATTTTGGGTAGAGCGCACTCAGGTACATAAAATGGGAGGCGATTATTCTCCGTCAATTTAGGCCCAACTTCAAATAAGCAAGATGATAAAAGGCTTCCGCACATGGTTGTGCCCCCACGTTGTTTACCTGAATCCGCCTTATGCACAATTGGTTACATTTAACAAATAACAGCAACAAAAAGCCCACATGTGACGTTCCCACGTCCCAAACACTAAGAAAAAGCACCATATTTTTCATCACAATTCTCCCCCATATTATCCCTGAGTGCGCCTATGATTTTTCGTTTTGTACTTGTCCCTTTCACCGTTGAAGAACATGGACATTGGAAGCTCAAAAAAAAAAAAATCGTTTTTGCAGCAAATCGGTCGAATCACATGGCCACAATTACCTTTCAAACACCCTAAATTTTCGTATTTTTTGCAACCTGGCCCCCCATTTCAGGAGCAAAAACAAGTGATTTCTGGATTCAAAAAGAAAGATATTCGTTACGGAAGAATCGAATGGTGTTTGTCCCATCGAAATCGGCGAGCGTTCTCGAGATGTCTGGGGGGGGGGCGGAATCTGCCCCCCGCAGGTTAACGTAATTCTGGCCGCCCGCAGGGAATAGTGTTAAGTAAACATAGATGCTCATTCACGGTTTTAGCTCGATCAGTGTCTATTTTTTACACATTTACGATTTGATGACATTCGGGTCTTTGACATGATCTTGCCCTACCCAGGCGAGGCTTAAGTGTATTGTTTAGCAAGTGAGACAGGCGGGTATCCATTGAGCTATGTGAGGGCTGTGGCAGCGTAGCAAAGGTACATAGATGCACCTTTGCCATATAATGTAATTATAGGTTATAGTTACATTCACCACATATGTTTAAAATGCTTTCCTGCCCTGATCGGATTTACTATGTCCAGAAAATCTGCATAATTAATACTCACCAGTCGCCAGAAGCGTAAAACGTCAGCATGAATGTCTACTGGAACACTACAGTGGGTTTTACAATGACCACGGCTTTATTTATTAACCGAAACAAAAGTAAACAAGAAAGATAAAGAAAACATACGTCATACTGCGAAGTGGCCGCCCCCCTCCCCCTCCCTGGGAGGCCAGGGAGCGCTTCGGTAGAGCGCAGGCTCGCCAAAAAGGCCACGAGACTGCAAAGCGGGATCATTGGACACTTATCAAAAGCTATGAAGACCACGCTAAGCGAGAGCTCAGCACTCAAAGCAACCACAAAAACTCAAAAAAAAACAAACGGCGGGATCAAAGAAGTGGCCGCCCCCCCTCCCCGCCTCCCCTGGAGGCCAGGGAGCGCTTTTCGGTGAGCGCAGCGCGCCAAAAAGGGTCGACGAGACTGCAAAGCGCGGATCATGGACACTATCAAAAGTCTGAAGACCACGCTAAGCGGAGAGCTTAGAGCACTTCAAAGGCCATTTATGGCCACCGCCCAACAGGACCATCTCTGAAAGACCAGAAGGCCCCATGGACGTTCAAAAGGCCCCTGCTGAGGTCAGAGGGGCCTCTGGCTATACCAAAAGGGTCCCTTGCGATTCAGAAGGGTCATGAACATGCCGAATGGGCGTGTTAACCAGCACAGACGGACCCCTGGGTAGGTTAGAGGGCTTCCTTGGAAAGATTCGAGGGCCCTGAGCACGTTAGATGGGCCCCTGGGAATGTCAGGTAGGGTGACAACAGCCAGCCAGAGCATTTCCTTACCAGGTTCTTAAGGGCCCCTGGACAGACCGGAGGGTTGAGGGCCCCTGGGTTAAAATTCAAAAAGGGGCCCTATGTAGGTCAGAGGGAGGGGGGGGGGGGGGGGGGGGCCCTTGATCAGACTAGAAGGGTCCCTGGGCGGGTCAAAAGGGCCCCTGGACATGCTTAATTGGTTGTAATCAGCACGGAGGGGCCCAGTGCCCAAAGGGGCCCTTTCAAAGCTCGGGAGGGGGCGCTTTAAACGCTCGGGATGGGGGCCTTTTTAGGCACCACCGCAATGGGCGAAATCCTGTCTATACGTGCCTGCCTCAGAGGGGCCCCACAAGGCCGCTTCAGAGGGGCCCCCCGGGCCGCCTCAGAGGGGCCCCCGGACCGCCTCAGAGGGGCCCCCGGGCCGCCTCAGAGGGGCCCTCACGGGGCCGCCTCAGAGGGATCCCCATGGGCCGCCTCAGAGGGGCCCCTACGGACCGCCTCATAGGCGGCACACACAATACAGAGAAAAGAGAACCGCATAAACAAAGAGAGAAGAGAGACACAAAACAGAAAAAAAAGAAGATAACAAATACAACTCCAAACCAAAAAAAAGAGAAAAAGAAGAAGGACACACACACATATATACAGATAAAGGAGAAGGAAAGACAAAACAAAAAAAGAAGACACCGTAGAAAGAAAAAAAAAAACCCAACACCACACAAATAAAATAGAAAAATACAGAAACATATAAATAGAAAATAATAGATGATCGACCATGATAGATAGAACAAGAATAATAAAGGAAGAACAGAAAGAAATAGAATATATAACAAATAATCCGACAATTACCAATATAAAATGATAAAATCAGCAAAGATATATAGATAAATAAATAATAGCAGACCCAAAAATATAAGAATATTATGTATAAAAAAAAATAATAACACAAAGACACACAATTAAATAGAATATATCGATAGAAATATGAATAAAATAAGATAAAAATGAAGTTAAAAATAATGGACAATAAATATATGCACAAATATAGCAATATAGAGACGGCAACCAATGAAAATATATGAACAGCTAGTGGGCTAACAGACCAATCAATGATATATGAATTATAACACACAAAGAAATACAATGCAAAAAAAATAAAAACAAAAAAATAAATAAAATAAATTAAAACTCAAATCCTGCAGAAATAGAAGACTACAGGACAAAAAAAAAAATAAAAAAAAAAAAAAAAAAAAGAAAAAAAAGATGAAAATGAAGAAAATATTTGGGTAACATCACCCTAATAGAGATATAGACTATGATTATACACAAAGAATGTTCGCGCGATGGACGGGGTATACATTAGTGATGGACAATACATGACGTAAAAATCAAGCTAGTCGAATTTCGAATAATTTAAGTACCAGTCGACTAGCTAACTTATGTGCATAATGATACTGTGACAAACTGTTCAGACCAATTTGATTATCATCAGACAAATTTCACAGTCAACCATTTGTGAATGTCAATCGTACGTAAAGACATAAAGTCGGTGTCTCAGTCCAAACACTATTGACTAGGGACAACACTGGCATGTTGACAAAATATACAAAATGGACTTAGTGGACAAAGCAGACAAATTGGCTATCTTCCGAACTAGCTATCTTGACTCGATTGTTAGCTTGTTGATTTCGGAGGCAGAGATGTCTCTTATAACACTGCGAATTTGATAGTTGTGTCAGAATTCTGAAGCTTGACTATGGCTAGTCCAATAATTGTAGTGGTGGATGTTAGGTGCGTGTGTGCGTGTGTACGTGTGTGCGTGTGCGTGTGCGTGTGCGTGTGCGTGTGCGTGTGCGTGTGCGTGTGCGTGTGCGTGTGCGGGCCGGGGTACTACTGAAAGAGGGCGTGTGCGTGTGCATGTGCGTGTGCGTGGGCGTGTGCGTGTGCGTGTTGGCGTGTTGCTGTGGTGTGCGTGTGCGTGTGCGTGTGCTGTTGTGCGTGCGTGCGTGCGGTGCGATGCGTGCGTGCGTGCGTGCGTGCGTGTGTGTGTGTGTGTGTGTGTGTGTGTGTGTGTGTGTGTGTGTGTGTGTCCGTGTGTGTGTGTTTACACCTTAACTTACCGTCATTGGTCATGAATGTGTTGGGGTCGTAAGTGAAGCCGCTCGGCTCTATGGTACCGCAGTGAGAGTGCTCTCCGGGCAGCTGCAGGTTGATCAGGGACCGGATCCCCAGTCTGTCGACAGATATGTCAGATAGTCAGGCAGAGACAAAGCAGCTTTTACAGTTGCATGAAATTGGGAAATGGGAATGTATGTAGGTGTACGGCTAACATTACCAGCATCTGAGCGGCATAAAGCACATCAATACAAATATTACCACAGTTCGGAGGATATATTTAGTTGGAACATATTGTGCTTCAAATCAAGGGCGGATCCAGGAATTTTTAGAAGAGGGGCCGCAGGCCAATTTAGGGGCACCAAAGGGGCACTGAATGGTCTGAGGGGTGCTCTATAATTCTGAGAGGGGCATCAAAGTAGTCTGAGGGGCGCCCTGTAGTCATAACAGGAACACTGAGTGCTCAGTGCTGTCGCCGGGCGCCTGGCGGCGCCCGGCGACAGACAGCCCATGGGCGCCCTTTCTGGTGTTCTGGGGGGGGGGGTCCCCTACGGCCCCTGGATCCGCCCGTTGCTGCTTTTCAATTGCATAGAATGAATATTCTTTTATGAAATATCTTTTCTTTGATAATGCCACATTTTTAAGGGCAGTCGAAAATATAGAGCATTTCTAGCATTAACGGTCAACTCAGGTGAACCGCTCGTCAAAAGACTTCTATTGCATGCCTTGGATGAGTTGAATCTTAGATACCTGTCATTTTTTTCGAGTTACTTTATATGATGTGATAAGACATGCATTCATGATTCTTTCTCCGAAATAGCACAACATATACCCTAGGCTGCAAAACCTGATGGCGCTTTAGCTAAAGACCCCCTATTTGCCCTCATTCGTTCTTCACCTGGCCGCTCAACACCAATCCCATTCGCTCCGCCGTTCCTGCCCAGCCAACGGATGCTCATTTTGATCTATGGCACTGCCATTCCGCATGGCGACAATGACTCGCTCTAATTATATGTTTCAGAGATCAAGTCAATAGTCGTTCACAATATCTATACACACTGATTGAGTGTCTGATGT
This sequence comes from Semibalanus balanoides, assembly GCA_014673585.1. Lineage (NCBI taxonomy): Eukaryota > Metazoa > Arthropoda > Thecostraca > Balanomorpha > Balanidae > Semibalanus > Semibalanus balanoides. Next base: position 169,097 of record VOPJ01012271.1, read on the forward strand.
CTTTCTTCCCTGTCTAGAGAGAGTTAGTGAAGAAGGGTTGCAGAACAAAGCTACGAGATGAGTATGACTGGCCGGCCACGCGTGTTCAAAGAAGCCGTGTGCGTTGCTCTCCGCCTTGGACCCGGAAAACTACGGGGGTTTTAGTACTATCTGAAACAGCGGTCAGACCTGCTGGAGCTCGGCTCCCTCAAACTGCTCACCTCTGCGACCGGATCGCCCGCGAAAAACCCCGCTGTAGGTCAATTACGGCGGTATCGCGCTAGCTCCGCACTGCAGCGGCCGATAGTACCACGTGCCTATCGGTACGTGGCGACGGAAGTGGGTCTGATGGCCAAGCTTGGCGAGCTGGCATTGCGTCCTCGTCCGCTGGCAGACGTCCAGCGCAGTGATGGCGGCCGTGGCGGCGCGTGGACCGGCTCGTGGATCAGCAAAACAGCGCGTGACCGGCGGAGCCAGAAAATAGCCGCTACCGCTCACCACCAAGATACAGGTGATACTGGGAGATTCTCAAGGAGTGCAGCGGTCACGCGCGCAGAAGCAGGGTTACCCGTCCTACTATAGCCTCTCTGACACGTTTGCCACCCGGGCACGCTACGGCGCTGGCCGGCGCGCCTCACCCTCTGCTCGGCTGCCGCGACCCGGACGTTCGTCGCCGGGATGCAGGGTCTCTCAGTTATGCACACGCACATGGACTGTGAGTGGGCGGAAGTGTTCACCGCGCTGCGCCCATGGCGAACAGAGACGGGGTGGTTTGCCGTCGGGCTGCGTTTGAAACACACTTATACGTTTTTTTTATCTTGATTAGCCTCACGTTGCTCATTCTCTAATAGATGTGTCAGACATATGTTTTTCTATTGACGATTGTAAGATACATTTCCTGTACCGAAAAAGGTACGGAACTACGTGTTGTCCGCGCCAGTGCGTCGCGGCACTCAGTTTCCTCGGGCCGGAGCCAGGGTCTGCTCCCTTGACACCGCTCGAGAGAAAGAGCCGGGTGCGGTGGCCGGTCGGTCGGCGGCGGCTAGGCAGGCCGAAAGGTTCGAACCACTGATAAGATTACTGTCATCGGCCAAATACAGTGCGGACGAACGGGGAAATTCTGCCGCCATTCAATAAGAGAAATATTACTGTATGATTGCGATTCCTTATGCAGGATCTACACACAACTTTAATCAATGACATACAATATTATCGGCTCATTCTGTCACCGATAAGCCAGGGACTCCGACTGGCCGGTGCATTCTTACGGCCCGGACGTCTGCGGCTCTTTTATTGCATACTATCATCTCATGGTAGCATGCGATAAACTTTAAGATCATGGATATTAATATTAAAGTTGTCATTTTTCACCTGATATAAGTGCCTAACCTGTTTTGAATGACATAATTTTCCTTGTCGTAGGTTGCATAATCATCGAGCTGATGCAGGAAACACGACATACCATCGATCGATCGACTGATTACGGCGAAGCATTTTGCATACCGTTACTATGGTCTATGAAGGCATTGACCTAGAACTACAAATGATGATTAGCCGTTTTCACGATGGATTATTTTGCGCGAAATGTTTTAAAATGTTTTAGTAGTAGCCGTTTTCACGATGGACCTATTTGATAAAAAAATGTTTTGACCCTCGCCTCACGGTCCCGTAGGGCGAGGGTTAAAACATTTCTAGCAAATTAGTCCATCGTGAAAACGGCTACTACTTAAACATTTTAAAACATGTTAAACTGTTTTAAAACATTTTGCACAAAATAATCCATCGTGAAAACGGCTATTATATAATATAGCATATCAAATAAGTGAATATGTGTGTTCTGAAAGTTTTTTGCTCTACATTACATCCGTTATGAGATAAAGGTGTCAACATGCATTATGTTTGGTAACATCACGTCCGCTGTTACCCGCGGATTGGTTTTCATGATATTTAACCGTGAGGATACTGCGGTGGGGTCAGTAACATTGCAGATAAGATAGTGCCCACCACACTATCCTTTCTAGAAAGTTTGGTCGTTATGATCTATTGCAGGAGTCGTGATCTGATGGGTGGGCGTGTTTCCGACCTTCCTCAATTGTGCACTATTCTCAGAGACCCGATCTGCAGACCAGAGTTTATGTTAACGCCCCACCCATGTTAACGGCAGACTCCCATTTCAGACTGGAAGAATATACTTGGTAAATAACATGCACTGACAAACTGCCTTAACCCTATAACTGTCAGGCTGAGAAAAAAACGAATCTGTCGGGAGCAGGCCTATTCCATGAGCTATATTATTCGGACTCGCTCGTCCTTCGCCGCTTAAGGCGTCTTACTGGTAAATATGCCCAAATTAGTCATGGGCGGATACAGGTTGCAAAACAATGGAAGAAAACATGCGTTTTTAGATTATTTGCCTGGAACGATGTTTGAACGCAATATTTTAATGTTGTTGGATTTTGCCACCTAATTGCATGCTCTAACATATACTCCTTTTTACAATTTTGGAAAATTTACACACAAGTCGACTATCATGAACATTTAGTAAAGAGTGACGACGTCATCGGCTCAGGGTCCCCGTTCAAATACACTGGGACTGAGGATGTTATAGATTTCAAAACCAAACTCGAATTTATATTTTATCCGACCATTGTGGTTGTTTTAGCTACTGCCATACATAATTTCAATGCCAAGCACACAACATGGTTATCTCAACTCAAATATAATGTTAAGGTGGCAGTGTCCCTTTAAGCTAAACCTCTAGCTTTCTTAAGAGCAAAGTTATCACCAAAGACCTGCTGGTGACCATTATTTTGGTAAATTCAAAAATATAAATACAATATTTAGAAAAATAACGTATCTCAATTAATTATTATCTGTTTTAATGATTAAGCAGCTTCCGTCCATCAATCCATCCATCTATCCATGACTCTGTCATCCACAAATAACTGAATATCTAAAAAATGTCTGCTTCTGGGTGCACGAAATTTAGCACACAGATCCTCTGATAGGGTCACACCATCATATTTAGAATTTAGTGTCGATTCGACAAAGGGGTGCTGCAGCACGCGCACAAGAGGTGCCATTGGTTTAACATGGGAAACGGTCAATTTAGACATATAGCGAAACGCGGCGTGGATCCCGGGCCGATAACTCACTCTGCTCTGGAGTCGAGGGTCGCAGCGACATGCGACAAATACGGTTCGATAGAGAACGAGAACGTACCTGGCGTATAGTCAGGGGTGCAGGGGTGCCTCTGCACGTGCACACGTGAACACCCCTATTCTATATCACAGGAACGGCTGAACCGATTGCGTTCGAATTTGGTGAGTGGTTAGGTCTGATTGCATTTGAGTTAAAACTCGTGGTTAGTGACTCACTAAACTCGCAACCCAAAGTTTAGGTTTTCCAAAGTTGCACGTTGATATTGCTTTTGGTTTTTGAGCTATGTATTACGAAAATACGTCAGGGAGTTATCCCCCCTCCCAGCCAATGTCAGGTTCACATTGCCGATTCACTAAGTAAGGATTCCAAGTAAGGCCTCAATCCTTCTTAAGGATGCAGACGGTCCGGAGACGTTGGTTTGATGGGCCGTTCGACAGAAGTTGAAAACTCATGAGATTTCGTCTGCTTTTGCGTTATTGCATCGATGACAAATACTTGCTCTCCCTTGTACAAGCTGCATAGCATTTCTTTAAAATGTGTTTATTGTCAGCCGATTTCGGTGGTTTCGGTAAAGCCATCACGATGATAGGTTCCCCTTGGATCCGTCCTTGTTCGGTCCCCCGAATCATTAAACAAAATCGACGCCACTGGCCAGGGATAAGCTATTGCATGTTGTTTCATCGATCGCAGTAATTACCCCTGAGCTACCCATTACGTCAACTTCGGAGAAAACCTGGGAAGAAAAAAATCGTAGAAAGCATCCATACTTGGTCTGCATTGAAGAATCAGAGGCCAACGCAGCCTAAGGATTCCACTTTGGCTCGAGTAATGCCCCAATTGGCAGGTTAATATGAGACCTGTAACCACAATCACGCAATCACAGCGAAATACAAGCGCGACTATGGGAGGTAGCTTATGCATAATAGTCTACCAGGAAATACCGCGATCTTGCCCTCAATACCGCAAACAGGTCGAAGTCATCTCCTGAGCACAAACAAGTAACCACCTTTGCTGTCTTCCCACTATGAAAAGGACATTTTTGCCATCTTATTTATAATGTTAGTAGATGCTCCAGGCTTCTATTCACCATCATGTGGTATAAGCCCACGCCCTTCAAAATGTCACTGCGGGAGTGGGATGAAAACACTGAGCTTGCCTTTTCGCCGAAATAAAATAAAATTACTTTTCAAGCATGAAATCATATTGTAACAGCTGTTACGTTACGCCGCGCTTCACATGTTTCATAATATAACATTCTGATGGCCAATAAAGTGATTTTATCCCTGCCCTAACCCCATACTATTGCTTCTAAATCCTCATTGGGCAGTACAGGGTCTGCGTTTACTCCTCCAAAGCTGCATGGCACGCGAATAGGTCGTTACGTGATACAAATAAACTATGCAAACGAGGGATACTAGCCAAGAGACACGCGATTGCTGTAACGACAAAACAAAAGTGGCCTTGGACCAATGGAAGTTATAACCTCTCGAGTTTTAGTAATTACCACCGAGAGCAAAACAGTTCTGGCATAAATTATGATTATGAATGATTTGTTTATGTTTGTGGCTTCTTCGTTATACAGCGTGCAACATAAGAACAAATATTATTCGCTTATATGACAAATTGCTTTGTCGTCTTAGTCGATCGGTTATGTTTCTATTGGAAACCTCTACCATCTTCTCTATCGTCGTTTACTTACTTAATTATATAGGCAGTTGGGAGGTGTGGGGGGGGGGTGGCGTCAGAAGTGGCGTACTTTGTGACCATGAAGTGAAAATGCGTTAAAGTATGCCTTGTTAACTCATATCGTGTAACTAATATCATGCGCGCATTCAATCACGTATCTTCTAGGGCGCTAGTGACTAAGTGTGAACCGTATGAGCATGACATCGTGTTCACATATCAGGTCGTCGATTTTCGGCCATCCCAGCTCACGTGGGACGGGTGTCACTCAGTCACGGCACCCCATATTACAGACGATACGGGCGCCAAAGTTCAGAGCCTTCTGCACGCGCTGTTTCTGTGTCGCGGTGCAACTTCCCCAGACGGATAGGCAGTAACACACATGGGGAACACAAGTGCTTCGATCAGCAGCCGTTTGCTTTCGTCGGGGAGACGGTATCGCATCCTGACGAGTCCAACGATAATACCGTAACAGCGGCGCACGATGGCTGATATCTGCGGCTCCCACGAGAGGCACGAATCGACGGTGACGCTCAGAATCTTTACGCTCTGTGACGGTTTGATATGGCTGTTGCCGAAAGCGACGGAAAAATGCGGGTCGATGATGATTCGCCGCGACTTAATGAGAAGCAGTTCGGTTCTGAGTGGGTCGATTTTGAAACTGTTTTGAGTAAATCAGTTATTTGCTATCGACTGATTTTTATCTATACGTATTTTGAGCTCTGAAATGTTCAGGCGCAGGTCAGCGTCAAGACACTAGGCGTCATCAGCGTACATACATTGTACAAGATTATCCTCCCGTGCGGTATGTGCTGCATCAGGTAACAGGTTGTTTGTAAAGATCAGGAAGAGGGCTGGTCCGATAATCGAACCCTGGACCACTCCATGAGCAACGTCAAGGACTCTGGTTCCACCCCGCAGCGACTGTGTGCGACCCCGCAGCCATGCACCAAACCATTCCGCATCGATGCCGTACCACCCCAGCTTCTCCAGAAGACGGCCACGCTCAACGCTGTCGAACACCTTTGATGTGTCAGCGTTGGCAGGTGACTAGTGACGTTACCATGTCTCTTTCCACGTTGTCTGTCACGTATATATGACAGCGTCGAGCATAGCCGCCTCCGTAGATAGGCCGGGGTGGAAGCTATACAGCAGAGGACATAAGATATTATGGAATGACAGATAGTCCATCAGCTGACTACATACATACGACTTGCTCTATGCCATGCCGCAGCGCTGCAGCGGCTTATGCCATGCCGCGGTGCTGTTTCCCGTCTGTTCCTGGTTCCGAACATTCCCCTTTTTCCTGTGATCCTGACAGTTTCCAGTCTGCCCTGTGCTTCCGGAATATTTATGTTCAGCTTCGTGTTTTCAGACCGTTTCCTCTTCGCTCTATGGCTGTGCCACGTATATTTCGTACATCCGGTCTCTTTCCCGTAAATGGCGTGACTTGCGAGTCGCGTTGCTAGCTGGGCAGCTTTGGCCGGCTCACACAGTCTGTCGAGGTGTGTGTGTGTGTGTGTGTGTGTGTGTGTATGTGTGTGTGTGTGTGTGCATGTGCGCGCGTATTTGTGTATTTATTCCTCGGTACCTATGGCGAACGAGTGAGGGTATCACCGCACAGAAGTCTGTCTCAAATCACGGAGGTTTCCATGCAAATAATTAGTGGATTCGTCAATACGACTACATTTGAGTGAATGTCGGTTGTTGGACGAGGGGCTTAACAGGGACTTAACCCCGTTACTGATAACAAAATGTGTTGCGCTGACTTTCAAAACGTATGGTGTTTGTGGTTAACTTGTCTAATAAAAAAGTGTGAACATGCCACGTACTCTGAGAAGACATGTATACGAGATAGGTACCTACATACCATTTTTAATGCATATTTTCAAAAGCTCCAAAGCTCAAAATATATCTCACGGTTCCAATATCTCTGAGATATCTTGGCGGTTAAGATGTCAATGAACAGTAACATTAGAATAGTGAAGGAAAAGTTAATTTGCCGGCGGAATATGAGTTTTCGATATTCGTCTGAACACATAACCTTTAAAAGAAAATGTATTCGTAGACAATGTCAATTCAAAACAAGTTCCTATAAAACATATGTGTTTTATAGGAGCGCGCTTTGAATTGACATTGTTTGCGAATGCAACTATCATGTCTGATACTTTACATAACCTTTAATGCTATTTAACGGAATTAAGAGTGCTGTCAATGGCGTGCTCGTTTAAGTACAAAAGCTATCAGTTAAAGTACAAATATATTCCATAAATTCGCATCGTTATTAGTCATATTCCCAGTTACTCACTGTGACCAGTAGTGACCCCGAGTGAACCACTGCGTTACTAACTGCGACCAGTAGTGACCCCGAGTGAACCACTGTGTTACTAAAACTGCCCGGCCATAGTTGACCCCCGATGAACCACCTGTCTTACACTGCGCCCAGTAGTGACCCCGACGTAACCACTCGTGCTACTAACTGTGACCAGTAGTTGACCGACGTGAACCACTGTGTACTAACTCGACGATAGTGACCCCGAGTAACCACTGTGTGCTAAACTGCGACCAGGCAGTGAACCCGAGTAACCCACTGTGACTACACTGGCATAGTGACCCAGAGTGAACCACTGCTGTACTAACTTAACCAGTATGTACCCCAGTGAACCACTGTCTTACCTAACTCGACCGGTATGAAGCCACTGTGCGCCCGATCGCAGTCGGATATAGAAATGGCCAGGCCGGCCGGTCGTTAAACCGGTGTGCACCACGCCATACGGCACAGCGCCGACGACTCGTAAAATCCGGCATCGTCACCAGGGAACTTTGCCGTCCAATCCGGCTTCAGGACGTGTCCAGGATGTCCGTCACCGGGGAAATCTGACCAATCCGCCATCAGGACGTGGTCAGAATCACAGGGAGGAAGTTGGCTTACATACCTATGGTGTGAGTTTGAAGGGCTAGGAATTTTTGTTGTCGCTTTAACGCTTAAACAGGTGGTTAATATGCTGATGGGTAATTCAATGGATATTTAATACACATATACTAACGTATTTGTGTTATGTATGATCAGAACAAGGGAGTTAATATTTTCAGGAATATCATGTAGTGCTTTAGTAGGAAGTAATATAATATAATATGTGAATTTTTGGATTGACCTCCTTGAAAAAGGCAATACAAAAGAACAAGGGAGTTAATATTTTCAGGAATATCACGTAGTGCTTTAGTAGGGAGTAATATAATATAATATGTGAGTTTTTGGATTGACCTTCTCCTTGAAAAAGGCAATAAAAAAGACAACAATTACATTTACATCCGGGCACAGCTCTTCCTCAGAAATGAGTTAAATGAGTTGTATGAGAATTAGGGAATGAGTTAAATATGTGATAACAAATAACTTAATTTTGTGTTGCCTTTCAAAATCGGGTCTGCCTATCGGTGGTGCTGATAAAAACTGTCCAAATGAATGGATTTCCGAATTCGGGACCCACACTGAGCAAAGGTTGCTGCTGCAGACCCTGACTCCACCATCCGATCATACAATGCCAGGTCATCGACATAATTTGACGGCGAAATTGTACGTTCCCTTACGACTGAAGACCCACTGAAGCCCGGGAACCCAGACTTGCCCAAAGATGCCCGGTGGACTGGCTTCGTTTGACCTTGGACGCAGCCGCTGCCCCCAGCCGCAGACCATCACCACCAGGAGCAAATATCGAGCGCCGAAGCGTCTCGAACCAGCTTGCTAGGTCGGGTCAGATTAGAAGCCCAGTGGTCTCCCGATTGAGCTGCATTGGTGGCCCCCCCCCCTTGGCTACGTCGCTAGTGATCTAGTGCACGATAGTAAAGAATACAGGATTTTGGTCAGGGGGGGGGGGCAAAATCACCAAGAAAATTTCGTATTTGATGATATATAGCTAAAGCATCTAAGCATACTCTTGAAGCAACACTATTTGACACTTGGCGGTGTATTTGAACTGTGCTGAGCTTGGTCACAGCACAGTGAACTAACCTTCGGAAGTGTTCGATTGTGCTCTTTTCTCGGATTGTCTTGGTGTTTGGCCTTGCCATGGCCAGGATATCTTCAGTGATCCTGAAACACAGCAGGCGTGTCAGCAAGCAAGAACAAGTAATTGACTTGCAAGATAACAAAATGCTTGCTTGTATGCAAGTCGCCAGAATAGTCAAAATTGTGTTTACAGATACAGATACAGATACAGATACATGTATTAGGATCCTTTATTATGTTTATGTTTATTCTCTATATGTTTATTCTCTATATAACTCTTTTGAGCTCAATAATGACGTCATTGCCCCCCTCCCCACCCCAAACAAAAAAGTAAGTGACTTTTCGAGAAGCAAATATGAGCATCGTTTCCAGCAGCACTTACAATATATTTTTACAGCAGGCGTATTTTAAACAACTTTCAAAAAGGTGGAACATTTCTTTTAAATCAAAAGTTCAAAAGCGATTCTTATCGTCATGGTTTGCGCATCTCTCAAGGGCGGCGCCAAAGGGGGAGGGAGGACGCGTCTCCCCAACATTTTCGGATTTTAACATTACGCCTATGGACGTTGCATGGAAAGAATCGACTTCAAAATTCCTCCGCCCCCCCCCCTACTCTCGGAAGGTGGCGCCGCTCTTGGCATCTCTGTCCAGTTCTGCCTGTCGAATCGTATAGCCATAGTGTAAATACTAAAGACATTAGTATTTACACTATGGTCTTTGGTATTTACACTATGGTATAGCTACGATCACCATGGGCGTGTGTTGGTGGAGCTGAAGCTGGATCCCACTCGGGCTTACTAATAACTTTTATATTGACGAGCACTGTGATCGATAAGCAAATAATTAAATAAATATATTCGAAGTGACCTTCAATGATTCCCCATCTGGTGCACGATTCACCACCGTGAGATCCGGGATTTCTTGAACACCGCGTGATCCGGGCCGTTGTGATAAGCGCCATGGAATCGATGCATTTTTTGTGGCTGTGATTTGCTAGAAGGCCGTCCTTCTGGAGGTGAAGCTTTCAGAACACATGTTTCCAGGTGATTAACTTCAATGATCAGTGTCTTACAGCATTTCCGGGATCGGGTTTCTTCTACTTTGCTAAGTGTTGGACATGACAGAGAACACTTCACATGTCTGTAATCAGTGCCAACGGTACCACAGGCAATAGAGATTCACGTCAACGATAAACAATACACGAACAACAAACAATTCAGTCTATGCCAGGATTTCCACAACATTCATCGCAGGTGAAGAATGGGCTAGGGTGCGGCTTTGAGCCAGAACGAGAACTTGGATTTACTGGGTAGGGCGTGATGGCTCGTGTTCACAGACAGTAAAGATCATTCTGTATCGTTGCCATCTGTGTAAATATATCCATTTTTATTGCATCAAGCGTGTTATAATTTGTGCATCGAAGCTGAAAGAAATGTCACATATAATAAATGTCATTAGGTGTAGCAGCATGGGGGGCTATGGCCCACTTTATAGTAATTTGGATTACTAAAATATGTTCCCTAGCTAATAATACATATTTTAGGTGGCAAACGGTTTGCCAAGGTGAGAAAAAGCCCAAATATGCAAAGCAATCTTGCATGAAGGCAGTTTGGTTTCTTCCTAGACAGGATACAAGTTTCGCTGTCACTCCTCACTTTTCGTGACGCTCCGACGCACATGCGTTACTTCTCTCGATACTTTCTCTCCGTAAAATTTACTGTGCGCTTATCACGTATCTATTTGACGCCTGGCACCAGTCAGTCGATTTAGTCCGGGAGGTTTGTCTACCGGCCACAACGTTTGGGATGACATGCGAGGCGAAGCGGTAAAATGACTCTGGCTTAGCTTGGATGGATTGGATTCACATGCTTGTGAATGCATGACGTAAATTTGTCTTTCTAAATCAAAATCTCGTGTTTTGTACTTGGCCGTGAGGTTACAGGGATTGGCCCAGTGTTGAAGACCTTTACATGGAAATATTTTTAAATGGCGATAATAAGCGATGCAAATTCCTTCGATATATACTGATTAAAATAGCAGACGTTCATATATTTTGGAAACGGATGCCAGATCAGATACCAATCATAGCATAATCTTAAAACGAATTACAATGGGATATCCATTATTCAAATCATAGACTTTTCCATACCTCGTATGGACAAGTCTATGTTCAAATATATCGTAACACGAACAAATGCAGCAGGATATTTTCTTGTGATGTATGCTCATATTGGAAGTGGTTTATTTTTACTTGTTTGTTTTTGTTTTAATTTATGCAAGTAATTTGGTGACGACGCCTTACGAATAAATAATCTTCGTAACTATCCTATTTACAATGCTTGCGTCTTTTGTATAACATGAAAGCAAATGTATCGTTCTTCCATCCATTCCATTTCATTCAATTACAAATATATCGTTCTCTTTGAATAATTGTCATAAATTCGATTGTCTTCATTTGCATTCCACTTATTTTGTATCATAGCTATCTTTTGTAATTTAAGCAATGCACCTTTGCTATTATGTTTCGGTATAATCTGACATTAAACACTAAACCGGCAAACTAATGGGTGGTTCAGGAAGGTCTGCATCTCATGCAGCTTTCACCACGGTTTTTGGTTTAACAACAGGTATTTTAAGCAATGTAGAACGCTATGAGTGCTGATGAGACAACTCATTCATTACACTGGCCTGCTTGATTTATAAGGTCAAAAGTTTTTAAACCGTTTCTGGGCCATTTTTGCGCGCTGACTGCGAAAATGACACTCGTTTTGCTTGGTTGGCTCCAGTTTTTTCGCTATTCCAAAAACAAACTTTATGTTTTGTAATATTTTGTCCTATTTTATATGAATAGTTTTATACAAATTAGAAGCATAAAACTTGCAAGACAGGTGGCGGAGATGGTCTTCTCTATCGTTGCAAAGTTTCGTGGCCCTAGATTAGTATCTTCTTGGTCAAATGTCCTAAGGGGACGTCGGGAGGCGGCCGCGGGAGCCTGTTTTCGGGGCGCCGATTTGAGTTTCAATGCCCGTATCTTCAAAAGTTAAGCCTCTATTGTCGATATCTTATTGTGACAGGATTGATGAGAAAATCCTGTTGCTGTAGAACCCACAAAACATGCTCATATCCCGCTATGACACTGATAATTGAATTAGTAAATATTATCACCCGCCAGGGGCGGGAGACCGGGCGCCCGTTACGCGCCTCGTCGGTGGGCGGCCGAAACAGCCTCGGAACTTCGGCCGTCGCGCTTTATCTAGGAGATCCTTTGCGCCTTCCTTTGCTTGCTTCTGCTTGTGTTGCCATGTAGCGTCAACAGCTGTGAATTAAGTGATTGTGCAGTTGCGCCGTGCAGGACCGTGTGACGTATCAGTCTATAAAGGGAATAGATTCACCTCTTAACATAGGGTTTGAGGTTGAGATAGCCCAAGTCTGTGGCTCGAGCTCGAAAATGACTTGTGACGCTTTCACATTTTCCAAGAAACCTCTTAATTATTTAATATTCAGTTCCTAAAAGTCGAGACCGGGTATACCCGGTAACTCCAATCGCTGATTGGCTGAGTTGACGTATGATTATGACGCACAGATGACGTAAGACGTTGGGGAAAGTTTAAGTGCTGACAAAAACCATACTGTTTCACAGTACCTCATTCTTTTTATTGCAAGAATGAACTTTGTCAGGGTAATGCTAGTGCATACTGATTTTGATGTTTAAAATATTCTATAAAACATTTTTAAACAACGTTCTGTAGCGTATGCGTAGCGTTTCAGGCGCTGAGGCCTGAACGTTTCCAGGCTCGCGTTTAACAAATTGTTTAATCGTGTCCCCACTCACCGAACCCCACTCACCGAACCCCACCTCGTCACCAGTACGCGCGCTGCCGCTGTTGATTGGCCGCCGCGGCGCAGCCGCCCGCTGCAGTGATAGGAGCCGACCGGCGAGACCCGGTACGCCAGTGACGTGTAGACCGTTGCCGCGATGACCTTGTGGACACATAAGTCCAGGACGGACGCCCATGAGAACGACAGTGAAGCGACGGTACGGCTACACTACGACTTTCATATGAAATATAATAGTGACGTAATACCTACTTAAAGCATAGTACTGTGTGTTTTTCAAAACGTTTGTATTTTCCGGCGATCCTTCAACACATACTTAGGCAGAGTTACCACCGATGTATACGACACGATCCCTCACCTAGGTAAATCGGGATGACCGTTTGCGTGCTTCTCAGCCATGCTTGATTTCGCTTACTTTGGGGAAAAAAAAATGAATTGATTCACAACAGTAATTGAACTTTCATTGCTTTTTCCGCTTCAAATATTAGTTCTTTGACTTACTATTCAATATCATACTTAATTTCTTGCTTCTCTTCATCATTTCTGAGCTTTTTCTCGTTTTTTTTTCTCAAGATGAACTATTCCCTTTAAGTGAGCGAGAGCGATCCGTCAGCGGACGAGGCGACGTAGCGCGCCGCCGCCCGGTCACCCGCCCCTGGCGGGTGAAAATATGTCAAAATTAAACCATTAGTTCCATTGTGGACTATGAGTATATTTTTTTAGTTCTCCAGTAATATAATTGTGTCACGAATCTTGTTACACTAAGATACCGACGATCGGGGCTCAACTTTTGAAGATACGAGCATTGTAACTCAAATCGGCGCCCCGAAAACAGGCCGCCGCGGCCGCCACCCGATGTCCCCTTAAGGCATTTTACAAAAAAGATATTGATCTAGGGTCACGAAACTTTGTCATGAAAAAGATGACTATGACCTCCACCCGTCCAGCAAATTTTGTGCTTGTAATCCCTATTGAACTATACTCAAATAAAATAGGACAAAATAGTACAATGCGGACAATTTTATTTCGGAATAGCGCAAAAGCTGGAGCAATGTGGAAAAACGGAAAGCATTTTCAAAATCAGCGCCCCGTACTTAGCCATAAACAGTCAAAAAACCTCTGACCTTATGAAAAAGTTTGCAAACGCATACCAGTGTTATCAAGGAAGCTAATAATAAGCCACTGATGCCATGCTGGAACAATGAGATTCGATGTTCTGCTCTTTGGTTTACGACCGTCGTCGACGACCGCGATACGACCGCGATATTTTAGCGGCAACTCCCAATCCCACCACATCTCAACCAAAACATCAACCCAGTGTGAGTAGACAGATACGTACTATTTAGTAGGTAAAAACCTCTATAAATTAGTTACCTAGTGGACCGTCTGTGTCTAACGAGGATGTCAAAGGAATTAATGTCTCTACATAAATATTGCAATAATAGCAGTTTTCACGACTGATTCATTTTGCGCGAAATGTTTAAAACATTTTAAAATGTTTTGGAATGTTTTAGTAGTAGCCGTGTTCACCATGGACTAATTTGCGATAAATGTTTTAACCCTCAACCTACGGTCCCGTAGGGCGAGGGTTACAATATTTTTTAAAGCAGATTAGTCCATCGTGAAAGCGGCTACTACTCAAACATTTTAAAACATTTTAAAATGTTTAAAACATTTCGCGCAGAATAATCCATCGCGAAAACGGCTAATATACACAATCTTAGATTAAGTTTGGTTACCTTCTTAACCCGCGCACTGCAGGGGGTTCGCGCCGAACACGAACTGCAGGGGGGGGGGGTGATTTCCGCCCCCCGGAGGATCTCCAAAACCACGCACGTGCGACAAGCGATAAACGGCATTAGATAGCTCTAGGGCAAGCTCTATCGAAAGAGTAGTTCAGGATTTTCTTGGATCAGGTCACAATTGAGGTCACCAGTGCACAGTGTGGCCAACACCAATGTAGCCTGAATTTATTCGTAGTGCCTGGTCGTTTTCTCCGCGAAAGTGATAACAGATGACTTTTAGCGATACAACTACTACCAGTAAGACGCCTTAACGGCCGAAAGGACGAGCGAGTCCCGAATAAATCCGCATCATTTATTCACCGCCCCAACGGAGGTTTTGTCCCCGTTTTGTTTTTTGGGGGGTTTTTTTGGGCAAAAGCATGCTTTTTTTTTTCGGACAGTTTGTTAAGTGTTTTGCCGTCGAAATAGATCCGAACTAATCGATACTTGTGAACTAAAAACGGTTTTGTAAGCGTTTATTTTTAATTTGCAATTATAAGCTTCAGTTGTGTAGGCAAAATTCATTTTGGGTGGGTATTAGATGATTGTGATTGGTGGGGGGGGGGGGGGGCGCTTCTACAGCTGCATCATTTTTATCGTTGTAGCACCTTTTTCTGGTTTTGAAAGCTACGGCGGTGTAATGAAGAAAATATTATAAAAATCGTCAATAAATATTAAAGCAGATTTTAACCGTGAAATACTGCATAAAGCCTCAATTATTTGCATGCATTTTAGAGTACGGTGACATTGTCTACAGATTGGGTGTTTGTTTCATCGCTTCACGTCCATAGGTACTGGACACTGATTAAATTTGAGGACGTCATAAAACTATGATTTGCTGCTTATATAGCCAGGGTAACTTTGGCACGTACCACGCGCCGATGATCTGACACATAGTGTCATATGCCGGGCGAATTGTTTCTCTTTCGCTTCTGTGTTTGACCCGTTCTTTGCGCTTTTGTTGCCGGAGATATAGTCCGTTATTTGGCAACGCATGGTTTTTGTAGGTAATTTTTGTGTGGACGGAACAACGGGTGGCCAGCGTGCCAACGTGCGAGGTGTGACCCAAAGATTGACGCTGTGCACACTTGCGCAGTGGTAGTGTGGCGTGCGCAGCAGCACACCAAGATTTTTAGCTATTATAGGTTCCAGCGCCGAGTCTGTCGTCAGCTGACGAGCAGACGATAATACTTTCTGACACCCTGACGCGGCACGTGTCACGCCCAGCTGACCCATCATATGAGACAAAACATGTCAAATAATCATAAAATGACATTGCATGGGGCTATCAGAGTGGGGAAAACACGCTTGGTCAGATCGATGCGGGGGTTCAAGATATTAGCTTCTGACCAGGCGTCGGGTCTGGCGGGCCGGCCCGGGCGGGCCGCGCCGGGCCCGGCCGGGTCGGCGCTGTGCATGTGAGAAAATCCGATAGTCGAATGGAGGACTCGCTCCGCGCTTCGCGCTCGCTCGTAACTAATTAAGCTTTAGTGCCATACAATTTGCTCGGCTTCGTGCGCACTGGAGGATCCAGAACGTGGATGGGGTGGCTTAATTAAAAAGTTTTCACAAAATTCGAAAAGCTCATTTGGATTTAGCTTCTGTGTACGTTATTGAAATGGTTTTAAGCAACGATGCTAATTCAAAAGTCTGATTAGATATTCTTCTACAGTTGAAAATCTGTCAAATTTTCGCCGTTCAGGCGATATGTGGGGAAGGGTGCTAAGCCCTCTCATCCCCCTTCGGAGTCCGCTAGTGTTCGTGGGGGACTTATTATGGTTTTGGTTGCGTTATATCATACGCAACGGTAAGTAAGGTGGAGTAAAACCAGTAAGCGCCTTAGATGGCGAAGGACGAGCGAGTCGGAACGTAAATCCGCGTCAATTTATCACCGTCCAACGGAGGTTCGTCTTGTGCAAAGGCATGCCAATTTGATTATATTTCGCTATGTGTTGTTTTGGCCGTCGCAAGATAGGATCCCGAAGCTACAATCATAGTTGAACGTAAGATAGGTATGTTGTGAAGCGTTATTTTAAATTTTGCAATTATAAGACTTCATGTTGGTAAGGCAAAAATGTCATTTTGGGTAGGGTATGTAGGAGTGGAGTTTGATTGCGCTTTACAGCTGCATCATTTTTATCGTCTAGCACCTTGGTTTTGAAGCTAACGGCGTGGTGAATGAAGGAAATTGTTGATAAATCGCCAATAAATATTACAGACAGTTTTAACAGCGAATAAATGCGATTGAAAACCTCAATTTTTTTGCATGCATTTAGAGAACGGTACATTGGTCTAGCAGGATGGTGTTTGTTCCATCGGCTTCCACGTCCCATAACGTGCTGAGGCACTGGATTTGAAATTGTGAAGAATGTCATAAAGCTATTGAATTTGCGTTTGTATAGCCAGTTAACTTGCACGTACCACGGCCGCTGATCGACACATAGTAACATACGCGGGCGGATCGTTCTCGTACGGCATCTGTGTGTGACCCGTGTCTTTGCGACTTTTGGTTGCCGAGATATAGGTCCGGTATTGCAACGATGTGTTTGCAGGTAATTTTCGTGGGACGGAACAGGGGTGGCACGTGGCACACGTGCAGTGTGACGCCAAGAGTTTTACCTGTGCAACATTGCCAGTGGTGTGGTCTCCAGCCTTGACACCAAATTTTAGCTTATAGGTCCGCCGTTTCTCCAGCTATAGCAGGATAATACTTTCTGACACCCCTGACGGCGGCACGTGTCACGCGCCGTGCTGGACCCCTCAAATGAGAAAAAACTGTGAATAATCATAATGTCATTGCAATGGGGCTATCATATGGCGAAGACCGCTTGCAATCGGATGCGGGGTTCAAAGATATAAAGCTTCTGACAGCGTCGCGGTCTGGCCGGGCCCGGCCGGGCCCGGCCGGGCCGGGCCCGGCCGGGTCGTCCCTTATATGTGAGAAAAATCCGATTAGTCAATGAGGCTTGCTCCGCGCTTTCGCCTCTGCTCGTAATCATCCAATTGAAGCTGTGTTGACGACCGTTAATCACAATGTAGAGCTTTACTTTGTTTTACACCAGAGTTTGCGCAATTATTTGCGTTTCCTGATCTCAGTGGGCTGAAAAAGGAGAAATACATTCGTATCCTTTATGTCCCACTCATGACGCAACATGACACAAACATTGAACATGGATTTCATCTTAATATCGTCACACGACCTCACACCTACTCGGCGCTAACTGCTGCTGATACAATCACTGCAGCTAGAAGTGTCCAATTTGTGGTGCAGCTGACGGCTTGCAGACGTGTTGATCTGGTGAGTCAGCTGCTGGTTGACTCTGATTCAGGCTGCGAGTCGGCTGCCAAGCGTAAAGGCGCAGCGGGCGCCCGCGGTGTTCCCGTCGTGGATTTCCACTGCCTTCCCGCCCGCGGCTCGTCGAACTCGCAGTCCCATTCGCGTTCATGAGGCCTCTTTCACCTGCAGTTCTGCCACTGCTGGTGGTGTTCCTTGCTCTTGTTTAACGCCTGGAAGCCGTAGCTCAGTAGAGGAGGAAATCCGAAGCACTAAATCCAGCAGTGGCAGCGTGGTCAGGATAACTCCAGACGCAGGGGATTATGTTGGTGACGGGCGCCCGGGGGGGGGGGGGGGGGGGGGGGGGGGGGGGGGGCGGGGGGGGGGGGGGGGGGGGAGGGGGGGGGGGGGGGGGGGGGGGGGGGGGGGGCAGCTGCCAGTCGTTGAAGTTCTTCAGCGTGGGACCACACATCTACAACCCTCACTGGCATCCCAATGTCTTACCACACCACACGAAAGAAATCAAAGTATTGGTTAGCTGCATTCATTGACGTAACAAGCAAAGGCCTTCGTTTGTAAATGTAAATCTGACCCTTTCGGTGTGGCAGGCCCGAGCCTGCGGCGCCGCCCCAAGCTGGGTCGGGTCACGCCAGCCAGCGTCGCGAAAGTTCAGAGCTGAATGAGGGCGGGGAGGCAAGGTTGGGGCCCAGGCAAACTATTTGTTCGCCCGATGCAGAAAAGTACGCTGAATTCAGTCGTAGTAATTTTTCCTGTCCCTTTGAGTCTCGTGTTTTGTTTTTCTATTTCTTTGTAAGTATTTTCTGAACGTCATATGTGAAGAGGTCGCTATTTCTTAAAATAATTTCCAATTTACTCACAGAAAACGCATTTTAACAACTTCAATATATTCCTTATGGTTCTGCATCTGTTGATGCTCGTTTTCGCCATTATTATCCGGGAGCACAGCGCTAGCCCGCGTTGAAAACAGGATTTTTTTTCGCTACACAGCGCGGTTTGAGGAACAGTGTGTGTGTGCACTTTGAACATTATTGTACCCTAAAACTTAAAATAGGTCAAAAATGATACGTCTAACGATACACTTTGGACATTTTCCCATCCAATAAGTGGCATGTAGCATCAATTCAGAAATCAGGTTTTTTTGAATAAATTCAGGCTAAACTGGCATTCGCCACACTGTGCAGGTCCAACCAAAGGTCAGATTTTCCGGTTTTGGACCTTTTTTTTAGGACTCTTTTCCCAGAAACACCCCGATTATCTCGAAACTGTGATAGCTAGGAGCAAACGAATTGGAGATGGGGGGCAATTCGATAGCTATTGAAATTTGCAAATCGGCATTCAGGCCTCAAACTTGAGCTCAGATCAATAGTTTAGCTCCAGAGGTCATGAAAGGCCAAAAATACTGTTTTAAGCAAAAAGTTTTTCGGAATAGCATGTAACCTAAGAAAGATAGGGAAAACATTTTGACGCCATCGTGGTTGTTCATTGATGCGCTTTGAAACATATATACGCGGACCTGGTAAGGTCAACTTCAAAATTTGACCTCAGGTCAAGGTCATTTGGTGACCCAGGTAGGTCATGTTGCACAGGGGCCAACGCGGCCAAGACGAGACGACACATTGGTGTCACTAATCCGTCCTATCTCTTTCTATCAATCGTTAGTAGCAAATCATTGCTGATGACTCAGAATGACCTCAGATGACCTTGTAGAAAATCACCTAGCAACAATTGCAACTTGATTCATTTAGAAATGAAGCTAAAATAGCAAAATCTGAAATAATTAGACCTGATCCATGCATATTTTCTGAAAGGGAAGCATTTGTTTATTTTCCCATTCACTTATAATGGGGAGGGTCAGGAATTGACCTGACCTTTGGTCACAGATAGAAAAATCCGAATAAGAATTGTATGGTCTGATATTCTTATGATCCTGCAAGTTCAAAACTTTCTAAAAAAGACGGTGGCTTCGCACGAACGCAAACATTTTTGAAGGTGAGGTCACTTGACATCGACTTGTGACCTGACCTGAGATGACCTCAAGTCAAAACTTTTCCAAAGTGTGGATAATTGATGCCCAAGAAGGTGTACGAAATTTGGCGGCGCTGCGCGCTGCCGTTTTTCCGCTACTCCTGAAAAACCTGAGGGGGGGGGGGGCGGAAATCAACCCCTCCTGCAGTGCGCGGGTTAATTACATGTAGGTGATGGAGTTGTTTTATTCAGTGAGTATTTTTGTCAGATTAAGTAACACAAAAAACGAAAATGTCAGCCAATGCACTGATGCAGTAAGAACTCCCAACCAAAGTTGTCCCTTCGCCAATGCACGAAGAACCAGGGCCCTATAACAATCGGAAAATCCCTGCATGTCTACAAATATGTGGTGGTTTCAATAAACCCTGTCTAATAGTTCCTCAATCTGAAACTAAGTAGCATGAAACAAAATCCAACTATTTACAAAACAAAATCACTTAAGCAAATATCAATGTTTGGGATATCCCCTCGCTTTCCACAGCGTTTGCTTGCGATGTGCTGACAAGGAAATGGGACAGTAGCCTGCAGTTACCTGGTGAGGGTGGACATTTCCCAGGCCGAGGCGGGAAATTCCCCAGTTTAACCCACGCCCGTGTAGGGTTCTGCGATCACTGCGTGACCGTGTAGGGGGGGGGGGGGTACGACCCCCTTAACGTTTGGCCCATAATTGAGCTAGAGCTTCGATTTAAAAGCAAGCGTGCTGCTTGTAACGAAGGGAGGATATTTACATCTGTTTCTGAGGTCCTGGGTCATTAGATGACCTCTGAGGTCATGTCAAAGACCCAAATCAAATCGTAAATGTGTAAAAATGTACACTAATCGAGCTAAAATCGTAAAAGAACATATGAGAATGCTAACTAAAATTCAAATTTGAAATCAGCATCACAAAGTGACCTAAAAACTGTAAAATTAAAAAGAATCATGTCAGGTCATCTGAGCTCATTGACCTCGGTTGGCCTTTGCAAGCATATGACCCAAGTCAAACATATAGTTATGTAAAATGGATTCCAGATTTGAAATCAGCGTCACAAACTGCCCTAGAAACGGACAGAAGACAAAACACATCTAAGGTCATCGAAGGTCAGTGACCTTGGTTGACCTCTGAAAAGATCAATTAAGATCGTAATCCCTGCATAAGCCACAACTGTCACTGAAAAACACATGCGCATACTGCATATGCTCCTGAGCAACAAACACTCGGAAACTGCACATGCTTCAAGGATCAATACTATGGGACGCCAGTTTCGCCAAACACGACCCTGAGAAACAGATCAAGGGTCATGAGTCATAGAGGTTAGAAGTTCGAAATTTTAGAGTATGTGTTACATGGCTGCAAAGTAGGGTATTGCAAGTTGCATTGCGATCGGTTGATAACTACGCGAGTTATTCCGGAAAAACCGAGGGTGTGGCATCCATTCCCCTACACTGGCGAGGGTTAAGTCATATATTCCCCGTAACTTAATTGAGCATTTGTAAACAAACAAACGAACAAATAATAACACACATACTTGTAGACGTTCTCGAAAATTGCTAAGTAACTTAAAAAACATCCACATTTTACACCGCCAAAAGTTGATCGGGTTTTACCTCCATTTTTGTTTACTAGCATCGCACTATCTCTGACAAAATGGCTAGGTCATGGGCGTCAAACCATATATATGATGATTATTACTATGAATATGTGATATTATGTTGGTTATGTATTAATTCTCATTAAATTTAAGGGAACTATGTACAAACACATAGATAGTTGTGACACACTATGCTCACCCAGCCAGCAAACGTAACGTTAGACACATGGTACACATGGTACAGACACATGGCTTATTGTATTGCCTTGGCATGCATGGCCTATACGCAGCCTGCTCGGTTTCTTTAGTTCACCAGTACACGCTCGTGAATGTATTGTTGCGGTTTTAGCGGAGCTCATACGTAGCTGCAGTTGCGGCGACCAAAAGAGCGTCATTGGACGGTCTTCCCGATACGAGAGTATTTCTCAACGACCCCGTGAGCCCCCTTCGACTGGGTTGTTATGACGTTAAATCGCTTCTGACGTCACTCCAACTGCCCAATCTTGGGACCGGTCGTGCAGTCATCGATACAGATGCTACACAGGCGATCCAATTATTTAATTTGGCAATACAAATGATTTAATCGCATTGTTAAACGGTGGCTCTGTCTCGATGTATATCCGTGTGAGAAATCGTTACTCGTGGTAGGATGACCGGGAGTCAGTAGTCACGCCTTAGCCAGCCAAGCCACGGAAGCGCTCGGCAGGTCTTAGAAAGACCGTGGT
Organism: Semibalanus balanoides; assembly: GCA_014673585.1. Taxonomy (NCBI): domain Eukaryota; kingdom Metazoa; phylum Arthropoda; class Thecostraca; order Balanomorpha; family Balanidae; genus Semibalanus; species Semibalanus balanoides. Next base: position 191,164 of record VOPJ01012271.1, read on the forward strand.
TTATTAGGCGTATGTGGGCTCTTCGTTAAATGGATAGTAACCTCTCTCGACTAGGACGGAACATCGCGAGAGCTCCTAACAGACACTATATGACAATCCTGTGCTGACTCACAACTGAACCCAACCGAAAATATACCGTCAGAAAGAGAGCTTCTTGTCAGAAACGAACTGTTTCACTTTCATTATCTGCTCTCCACAATCCGCACAGACATTCAGAGTTGACGTCGCGTCCCATTTGGCAGTCCACGTGTAAAACCGCTGTAAAACCGCTGTATAACCGTTGTGCACCTTTGTATAACCGTTGTACCCCTTTGTAAAACCTTTGTACGTACACCTTTGAGTTCCAACTTTTTGTGAGTTAAACATGGAACATATCTATGGTTACTGAGCTTGGTGGCAGTTACATAACAGTACAGTAGCTTAAAACATATCACGCGCTTAACAAATAGTTAAAGCAGTCCTCTCCTTTTGTGCGTCTCTGAACCTGCATATATGTGTATTCTGCTTATATTAGTCAGCTCTGCTTTGAAGAACATCCCAAACTCCAGATGTTACAATTAAAATTACTCTTGTTAAGATCATATTCGGACCGGTTTCGATATATTCTCTATACCATCTTCAGCGAAACTGCTGCTGCAAGAAGTTATAAACTACTCACCAGTGCGAATAGATTCCATCGATGGCCATTTCGCTCTCACTCCACTGCCGTCCACTCTCATATTTGCACCGTTTCCCTCCACAGAACATGGAGCACTGTAGCTCGTTCGGCGTCATCGTGCGCACGCCCTCCGAGAACTTGTTGTAGTTGGGCTGCACGGTCGGCGTCTCGTCGGACGGCTTCATCAGTCCGGCCGGCTTCAGCGCCAGCAGCTCCGGTGGCCGAGTATGCGTCATGGTGGCCTCCGACCCCTGCGACAGCCGGGGCAGCATGGTTAGACATCGGTCAGGCAGCGTTCAGACACCACTTCTCTGAGATCCGCCAAACAGCATTGCTGGTCAATGTGGACCATGGAGGACATGATGGGACTATGGACATTGAGTTAGCCATGCTAGACCAGGAAGTGTATCGTCAAAAATCTCTATGACTTCCTTTTCTTCTCTTATCTCTCTTTTTCTGCCTCATTCTTATTATTTCCTCTTTATCTTATCCCCTTCCCTATTTTCTACTTTTCTTACACCTCACAGTCTGTCTGTTTGTCATTGCACATGCCTTTCTCTCCCGCCCCTCTCTGTCCCCTCATTCTCCCCCTCTCTCCCAACTCCCTCCTCTATCCGCACAACTTTGCACCTCTAATCACCGTGGGACCAGTACGCACCTGGCGATCACCGTTCTGCATGGGATCGAGCCGTCGTGGTCGGCGTACGGCCCTCTCCAGTGAGACAGCCCAGCGGAGCGCTGGGCACGTGAACACGAGTCGATAGAAGGACGGACGATCGGCTAAGAAATGCGGGAGAAGTGGGAAAGAGGTGGGGAAGGACGCACAATGTGTCAAAGAAAGGAGGAGTGCAAGGACTGACTGGTTTCAGGAGGGTTTCGGGATGTGGGAGGTCTTGGGAAAGAGTAGGAAGAAAAGCAGCTCGTTTCTGGGTAGAGGTAGATAACTGGATAATGGTGCAAAGGAGAACAGTGGATCAGTAAGAAAGGTAGCAAAATTTCATAGAACTGAGTCGCGTTATTGCAAATAGAGGAAGTATGGGTGATCAGACAGAGTCCACACGAGAAGTACCAGAGGATGAGAGGGTTCGATAGCAATACGGAGGAGGATGTAATCAGTGAGGTAGCAAGGGAGACAGCAATCCGGAGTGACACAGGTAAGCGCCGAAGACAGCGGCAGGTCTAGAGAAGAGTCCGGATGTTACCAGGTCAGCGGCGGCGTCTAGAGAGGATGCCACCAGGTCAGCGGCGGCGTCTAGAGAGAAAGAGAGAGAGGGGTGATCGCGGCGGCAGCGGGCCGGGGCTGGGCTGGCCGCCGGCGGCTCGGCCGGGGCTGCGGCTCACCTCGTGCCGCTCACCAGTCACCACTGAGGGCCGACGGTGCGCTGCCGGCCAACCTCGGTCGATATGCCCCGCGGCAGTAGTCGTGCCCCCGGGCCGCTGCCGCAGGTCGGCTCGATGCCGGGGTGGTAAGGACGGACGGCTGCACCGGCCGACTGACGAGGTCTGCGAGGCGCGGTGCCGCCCGGCCCGGCCCGGCCGACCAGCCGTGCCTGCCTGCCAGTGGCCTGGTGCGCGGCTGAGCATATACAGACAACGCGGCTGGTCGGAGACAGGGTGATTGGAAGTGTGTCCTCTATGTAAAGGTGGTCTCTGATAAAGAAGTTGTTTCAGTGAGGCTCGTGGTATTTGCATACATACAAAATACACACATATATACATGCCAGCACATATGCAAAAAACATGCACACACGCACGCACGCACGCACGCACGCACGCACGCACGCACGCACGCACGCACGCACGCACGCACGCAGCACGCACGCACCCACGCAATAACACACAGTACAACCACACATCAATAACCACACACACTAGTGAGAGTACTGTGTTCAAGCTTGGTCGCCCAACGTAGGAAAGATTGTTGGTTACTAGAAAGGGTTACAAAAAGGGCAACAAAAATGGTAATGGTATTAGTAATCTTAGAATAATGAGGAATACGGCTTTAAACATTAAAAATGTTTCCTTAAATACAGAAGATTAAGGGGGATCTCATTGAAGTTTTAAGTTTGCAAAAGGTCAAAGAGATTGGGTATTAAAGAACTTGTTTGAATTCATGATGGGAGAAAAAAAGAGGGCGACATCACTCAGTATTAAACTTATTGTATAAACAAAAGCAAGGACATAAGATTAGACATCGTGTTTTCAGAGAATGGGCTGGAGTCATTTGGAACATTTAGCGCAGGGGATTTAGTCCGATGTGCCAAACACATTCCAGTTTCTTTCAAAAATGGCTAGACAAATATTTCGGGAAGGGGTTTATTATGTTTAAAATATTCCTGGGATTAAGTTTTAGTTGATATCACAGATATGTGAACATACATAAGAACATAACTAATAAACTAGGATGCTTACAGAAAAAGGAGATGAATTTTGAGAAGGTCGATCGTGTATGTGTGGGACTATTGCAATTAACAGCGTTTGTATGAAATTAAATATGTCTAAGTGAATGCTGATGGCCTAATATTATGAGAAACGTGTGCGCAGGAACCAATGTTATTGTTAACGATGCATTGTATATGTACTGTAATTTAAACTTCTGTAAGTGGTAAATGGTAAAGCGTTATAACTACATGATAGGTGCCCTGCGAGGCAATGTATGTGGTAGGTCATGCCCGTGATTGTGTGATGTTCACGTCCATGTGCAGTGTGTATCGTACAAACCCAGACGGGCCCATGAGGCGCTTCGTTTGTACTGACCAATTTAATGTCTTTATGGTCTTATGTCCTTTAGTCTTTAGTGCCTGTCATTACGCATTATCAGCCAGGCTGAATGAGGTCACGTATCGTCAGCTACCAGGTGGTCTGAACCCTGAGGGTTCTGAGGGTGGTCTGAACAGGGTGGTCTGAACCCTGAGGGTTCCCTCGTAATGACAGAACCCTGAGGTTCCTTCCTGTTTGTACTACAGCAGATAGCGGTCATAATGCAGTTACCGGCTAGGTTCCTTGTTAGTACATAATACACATTGATGTGATGCAGCCTATCACGTGACCTTTGCTGCCCCGTCATACAGACGAGTGTAGCACGAAGGTGGTACGTGGTGGGTACTATTCACATTCAGGGTTTACCCAGCAGTTGCTTTGCACCATAGTAAGTACTTCGTTATTGGTCCACCAACCCCAAGCCTAGCCCAGCCCAGGCCCAGACCAGGCCCAGTGAAATGCGTAATATTGAGGCCCATGCCCGCTCTGGCCCATTCAGATTAAGCATATAATTATTTTCACAAAATTTGCCATAATTATCCTGGCATATTTACTTGTGTACTTTAAATATGTATCGAAGTAGAATAAGCGCTATATAAAAATAATATCACTCACCTTTATGTTGCTGTGGAAGTAAACTGCTGGTTAAAGTTTTCCTTTAATATTGTATGCATTGAGAAATATGCTTACGGCAGCGTAGTTGCTATAGCAGAAGACCGACATGTACCGCGATGTTTTGTTTTACGTCGCGTTATTTTGAGTTGAGACTTCACGGCTCGCAAGCAGTCATGAATATTTCTCATGTGCAATGTGCATTGTGCAACCCTTCAGCGTGCGGCTATACAGGTGTAGGTATGTTTCTAGTAGTCAAAGCTGTATTTTTCATTGGAAACCAATTCCAAAATTGAATTTGCCCTGCTGCATAACTTCGACATTTTTAATATTTGATTATTTCGTTTTGACAATTTAACGTGGCTCACCACCTTGCCTTATGTTTCATGTGAAAAGGGGCGGCAAATTAAAGGGCTTAGTAAAACCAGGAAGCAATTCCAGGGGCAAAGAGGCCACGGGCCTCCCAAAAGGTACTGAAACATGTTCCTCCCACAAAACGGTCCGTCAGACGTAGGAGCATCTACAATTGCATTGAAAAAAAAAATTGAGCTGACTGCCGCGGACCCCCCTCCCGCCCCTTCAATATTTTACCTGCTCTGATAGACTGACGCCTCTACTTCCTCGCTTTTTAAAATACGCCGTGATTTGTCCCCCCACCAAAACAGTTTCTCCAAAACATTCACACCAATCCATCACTGAAGTGACATCCGCCAAGCTCCAATGGAGTTGCGCTTCTCTAGACGCGGGGCGCCCCCTCTGGGTATGGCGCCCCCTGGCAGTGGATCCTCCCACTTTTTAGAAGGCAGCGACGCCTCTGACCAACACTCTTGAAATCATGAATTGACTGTCAACCAATCAGCGGCGGCACTTGCATAGACCCCATTTGGGAAATTCAAAACTAAACTGCTAAAAATGGATACTTGTTGTGGGAAAATGGTCTTGGTAAATTTTATTTGTCAGTAACTGCCAAAGAAAATGGCTATCTCAGTTCAAAACCTTAAAGGTGAATCATTCCCTTTAATGACATGCTTTGTTATGATGCTCATGCACATTGCACATAGCTCATGTTATTTTCCCGCTAGCCTCTTTCGGTATTTTTATACAAGAACTTTAGGAAGCAATCACAGTCTAACGGTTTATTCAACAGGCAGAAACAGCCGCGGTACTACATACCTACACTCAGCGCTAGCTGCCACCTGCCCGGCTTGCCCGGGCGGTGGCCGCCCAGTCCTGACCGGGAGGTTCGGTCCAGCGGCCGGCCATACAGCGGAGCTGGGCTGACCCACTGGCCAGGTCGGGCGGGACAGGCGTCGACCAATCGGGAATAAGATCGGCCAGCGGACGGCACACAACACACAACATACACACAAACACACACACACACACACACACAACACACACAACACACACATCACACACACACCACACACACACGCACACACAACACACACACACACACACACACACAAACACACTACACACATACACAACAACACACACATACTACACACACACACACACACATACACACACACACACACACACACACACCCGCACACCACACACACACAACACACAACACAACACACAACACACACGCGCCGACACACACACACACACAAACACACAACCGCGTGCCACACACCACACCACCACACACACACACACACACACACACCACACACACACCACACACAGAGAGGCTTTTTGTAATAGTAAATTAGATGGAAGCATTCTTGAACTTTGCCACTCGTAAACGTTTTTGACAGAGTGTGATAAATGTTGACCAAAACAATGTTTCGAAGTCGTAAGCATGCTAAATAAGAACGTTGGAATTTAAAACACAAGTCGGAATATGAAACCATTAACAAGTCATTCGGATGATACTCGATAAAGACAATTTTAATCATATTTTTATGTCGACTGTATTCTGATCCTAATCCTAACCGATAGCTTTAATTCCAGTCTTCCAGGAACTGTCGACTACAAAATCGAAACGCAAATGCTGTCTGAGACCCTCTTTCATCCTATCATTCGACTGAAATACGATAAATACTCAAACAAAGAAATGGACGTTCTGAAATAAAGTGAAGGAATTGCTCATGGCAAAACGAGATTCTTACAATCTCCACCGAGTTAACGCCACAAAAAATGTTTGTTAGGGAAGACTCCGGAACTTTGAAAAAGGTAAATTTATTCAATAAATCCCATACGTCACGCACTGTACCAAAAAATACATAGCTTATATGGATGATTTTGAACTCATACCAAACAACAGTGGTGGGCACGGTTCTGCTAATCCGCTAAACGCTTATTAGCGAAACTAACTTTTCACTTAGAGGCTCTCGCTCTCTCCTCGCTTGCGAGTATAACATAGGTGATGCTTCACGCCAATTTATTCCAGTGTTAAACGGGTGTTACAATAATGTTTTTCCCTGAATTAAGCCATCCTCACGTGTGATAAGTGGTGAGCGGAGGTAAAGAAGAAAGAAGAAACAATGTCAGGACGGAGCACCCTTCCGTCTCGTTACATTCATTCGAACTAAATGAACAAATAAATCATTTGTTCATCCAATTAATGATTTGTGTACACCTTGATCATCATTTCATCTTGGCATGCTATACCTTTTTGGAAAGCTCTATGTCTAAGCTACAGCATTATAATTTCAGCTCTCTAGGTATTTTTAAGAGTTTTAGAGAAGAATAAACGAAGCTAAATTCATATGAAACAAGTTAGCGATTAGCGGTTGGGGTAAGCTTCCGCTAATTTTATGAGCGGTTTAGCGATTTAGCGTTAGCAAAGTGTTTTTTTTAGAGGATTAGTGGTAAGCGAAGCTAACTTTTCGGTTAGCTTTGCCCACCGCCGCCAAGCAAAGTCTTCGCTATATCTACCTTCTCCGAAACAGCCAGCTTATAATAATATCCAGTAGTGGGCATCGTTAATAAAAAATGCAGTTCCGTTACTCGTTATTACTCCGTTATTCAAAATGTCAACCGAAGTCACTGACCGCTTATGACCTGAGATGACTTTTTGGCCTTTGGCAGTTTCCAAGGCATATTGTGACGCTGATTTCAAATTTGGCATCCATTTACACAAGGATATGTCCCACTGGGGTCATGCTCTTACACAGGTCAACTGAGGCCACTGACCTCAGATGACCAAAGATGAGATTCGTTCGGTAAGATATCGGTTTTCTATACTACTTCTATTTTTCCTATCTATTGGTGCCCGTCCTTTCCACACCGACCCATTATCTCAGCACAAAATTTAGGGAGTAACGGAGTAACAGACTTGATTATAAAGTAACGAAAGTTACTTGTTCCGTTACCTGTTTTGAAAAGTAACGAGATCGTTACTCCGTTACTGACAAAAATAGTTACATTAGTAACGGAGTAACGGAAATTGCCCACCACTGAATTAATATCCAATCCCAACAGATGCCTTCACATCCGGTCAAACGTCAGACAAGACTAAGCTGGATCTTCTTGGGCAGCACAATAACACAACAAGTCACTTGATGAATAGACGAATAGTCGTATCAGCCATTCCATCTAAGGATCGAGTCACGTCCAGCAGTTGGCCGTGGCCGTGGCTCGGAGCCGATAAAATTGAATGACGAGTCTCCCTGTCCCGTCAAACACAGGAGCGCGAACTTTTCTTATCCATCGATTGCCGTTACCACAATGTCAACGCCAGAGATACAATAGTAAACCTGGACAAAATTTTAACCAAGTAACCAAGTGATCTTTGGTGTAACCCAGCGGGCTTTCTGACACTTTGAAACAATCTTAGATAGTTTGGTCGATTGCACTCTGCTGCTAGCTGGTGACGGGTCATTCCAGGGCAAGGCCGTTTGAATGAGTGCTGCGGATGAGACGATGATTGGCAAAAACTCGGCAGCGCACGTGCGCCTATCACGGGTGGCCCTGGCGGTAATGCCAACACTAACTCAGTGGCAATAATATGCCACAGGCGCGCGTGGTGAGCCCTGCTGATGTGTGTGTGCGTGTGTGTGTGTGTGTGCGTGTGTGTGTGTGTGTGTTTGTGTGTGTGTCACGTGTGTGTGTGTGTGTGTGTGTGTGTGTGCGTTGTACCGATTACCTGCATCAGGCGACAGGCTGGTCATCAGGCGACAGGCCGGTGATGCAGCTCCAAACAAGAAAACGAAGTGGTAATGCGGAGGATAGATATAATCCGCAGTGAACCGGTGTGCGACGCGCCGTCACACACACACACACACACACACACACACACACACACACACACACACACACACACACCACAACACCCATACACACATTCACACACACCACACACACACACCACACCACACACACACACACACACACACACACACACACACACACACAGATACAGTGCATTATGACATTGGCAATGGCAATGGCGTTGCACCGCCGCGTTCACGACCGGTTAGCCCACTTTGCCCCGGTTAGTCCGCGCCCACTCAGTTAGGTCACTGACCTGCAACGACGCGACCCCAGCGGTTCCGGGTCTGAAACTCAAACCCCTCGACGTGACGAGCGCGTTCCTGTTATAACGGTTAGCTGTAGGTTAGATGTGCGGACACCGAGTCCTCACGTCCGCGCCAGTGCGAAGAATGGTGAGATGAAGTGGGTGCGAAATCACATCACATACCATTGAGAGCAGACAGGTGCAGAGCTTAATCAAGATCTGCAGCGTTCCCAACACCAGATGACACACTGAGACTGATAAAAACCCGAGTCCCTGACTCATGAATCGCGCCGGAAATGGTTCAAGGCGTGACATTGAATCCCGTTCCCCCCTCGGGACACTGGAATGACACGACACCATGTTCCTCGTGAGATGATCCTTTCAGAACGTCAGGTCCCGGACGACTACATAGTTAGATGACTAGATCTCGCCGGGGTTTGTTCCGATATCGATCGTCCCTGAGCTGCCAATGGTCGACTCACGTACCACGGTTCCGCCCGGAGCCCTCGGGCGGTGGGGTGGCGCCACGCGGCCACGCGACGTCCGTTATACAGGTACTGCCCCTGGGGCACACGTAGTTAAACCCCGATTGCCGTCTGCAATCAATGAGCGGCGTGATAAAGCCTGCTCATATGGGAGCGGCGGACCATAATCGCAAGGACTTGCCCGGTTTTATGGTGGGTTTGCTCGCCGCGGCGGTTTTCGAGCAGGGACTGGGTTGCTGGGTAGTGAGGCCTGACACCGGGCGATGAAGTGGTGACTGCACGTGCCACTTGGCAGTGAGGGCTCGACATTGACCCTGGGTGGTGCCGCAGCACTGTTAGCGGCAGCCCATCCGGCAACTTATTCATGCTCTGAACACAGCCTGAATTGTTGATAGCCGAGAAGCTATCGAGTGAGTGCTTCGAAGTCATGTCGTAGTATAGAGCTCTTCGCTAGACTAAGCAGCGTGGTATGGTGGAAAATCCGTCAACTAGCACACTTGCTATGCTGAACAAGTTTTCTTAGCGGGAAGTTCCTGTTGCAGGATTTAACACTGTATTACACAGAAGTAATCGTACCCTCGTCGAAGCAAATGGGTAACCCCACTGTATATGACATCTTTGTCGTAATAAATGCCTCTTTTAACCTCTATATAAGCATGCATCGATAAGATGAGTATTTAAAGTTAAATTACAGACAGCTAGTATTTATGCCTACTTGCTATATATCGCTTGACGCCAGTTGTGTATGACTGGTGGTAGCAACAACGTCTCCATGTGAGTCCGTGGCGTAGCTACTAGCTGCTTATACGTATACATAGTCGCGTGACTGTATACAATAACATATATCTCAGGTCTTATTGTTGTACGTCAAAACAGGAAAATGCACATTAAGCCCCTGAGGAATTAACTTGGCATATACGTCATGGTTATTATAACCACGGAAGGAAAAATGTGAGGATCAAAATATAACAGCAAAGCAGCTAAGGCATGCATATTACAGATAATCTCAAAAGAAAATCGGATATAAAAGCAAACGTTTATTTTTCCCGCGCTAGTCCGAGATGAGCTAATGTTCTGACATTCTAATCTTACACCTAACTCCCTTGCCAGTCACTTTATATTCACATACTTCGGCTAAGCTCAACTCTCAGCATATCACTACAGAAACACAAATACATACTAGTCTCGATCAAGAGTGCACTCTCTACACATCCCGTCCGCACCGGCCGGGAGATGCTGGTGCTACCTTCCTAGCCTCCACCGCAGTCTCCATACTTTCGTCACATCAGATGACTCCACCATCCTCTCCGCCCCCCTATCCTGCCGGAGCGGCGAGTTAGGCTCCTGTCCAATGTCCACGCGCTGCAGTCTCTGAGCTCTGCCGCGCTCCCCGCGGAGGAGGATGCTGCAAATGCGCTGAGTTAGGGAAATTAACCGTGACCTCGATATGATAAAGGTGGCGAACCGCAGACCACCGTGGGAACTACACCGAGACTGACGTGGCGGGAAGTCAGAGATATGGCGGGAAGCTGGAAGTTAGGTGCGTCAGGATGCTGAGTAAATAATCGTCTCAGTTTTTCGTTAGTGATTGTTAGTTACAAAAAACGCTGCCTTTTCCAGTTGCGTCTATGTATAAAATGTTTATTGCTTTTCAAAATTACTTCTACATTAATCGTATCATGAATAAGTCTCAACACATTACACTACGAATAGAGTACCTACGTTCATTCATGACATCATTTTCTGTGACATATTAGCCGTTTTCACGATGGCTTATTTTGCGCGAAATGTTTTAAACATTTTAAAATGTTTTAAAATGTGTCAGTGGTAGCCGCCTTCACGATGGGCTAATTTGCGAGAAATGTTTTAACCCTCGCCGTATGAGACCGTAGGCCGAGGGTTAAAATATTTTTTCGCCAACTAGTCCATGGGCGTGAAAGCGGCTACTACTAAAATATTTTAAAACTTTTAAAATGTTTAAAACATTTCGCGCAAAATAACCCATCGTAAAAACGGCTATTGCTTATGTGATGAAGAGATGGCAGAGCTCCCATGGAGGCTTAACTGATGAAATTCAGAAATAATCATACAGGTTTTAGCTGGGGCCAATTTGCTACACGGAATACTTCTTTTGACAACAAATGAAAGGAGCCGTGGTCAACCGCGCAGCACGTGGACTTAACCCTATTACTGTCGGGGGGGGGCGAATCGGCCCCCCCTTGAGGTTTTTCACGTACAGTTCATCCATAACTCAACCAAGAACTTTCAAACTTGCTGAATTTTCCTAACATTTCATTGCGCATCGAATGGTGTAATTTTTTCTAAAAATTAAACAATTAGAAGGGGGTCCAGACCGTTTTTAGGGGGGCGTTGTTGCCGTTTTGACATAAAATCTTTGCATGGTTAGGCACTCGTGGAGAGTTGTATATTGAAGAGAACTTGGTTAGCAAAAACACACAATCGATAGAAGATTGATTGTTCCTTTCAGATGCTATCTCGAAATTTCAAAAATTTTGAATTTTGAAATTAAATTTTTTGAAAAACTTTTTTGTTTTACAAAATGATAACAAAAGTTTTTTGTTTTCATGAGGTTTGAAAAAACTGGAAGACAATATGTAAGAGAAAAAATGCCAAATAAATATGTTTTGAAAGTTTCAGGGCGATATCTAAATATTTGATGACCTGAATGTCAGGTCAAATGCTTAACCTTCGAAACATAAATAATGTGAAAAATGAAAAACTATGGTTTAAACCGCAATCATAATACATATTTTTCAGTATCATGTCATCTCAGGCCCTTCTTGATAAAGAGGATATAAATTTTTAGTGAGTGACCTTTTGAAAGGTCTATTCAAGGTCAAACACCTTTTTATGCAATACTTCAGTGACACGAAACAATATAGAGACTCGTAAATTGGTCTCCAAAACGTTTGTCTTGTCCAATACGCATCTTTTGATATGCAGTTTTGACCTACGTATATCACCTTGACCTGACTGACCTTGACCGGGGTCAATTATTGAATTTGACAAATTTCGTATGATTCAAAACCGCAATGACGAAGAAAACCAATGGTATCAAATAAGTGCTTCTATATTGTCTTAGATAAAAAGTTATTAACGAACAAACTTTTGCTAAAAACAGGTTTTTTAACATTATTGACCTCTACAGCCTAAACCGTGACCTGAGGTCATTTCTGATGGCATACATGCGAAAGACAATTAAAACTGCTCTCCAGTCCTTTTTTTGGATTCCTCCTAAATTGCCATAGTTTCCGAGATAATGGCAATGTTCCCTGAAAATATCATGTTTAGACAAATGTGTATTTTGATGACGTCATTTGACCTTGAAGATAGTAACCCAAGGTCACCAAAGTTGCACAAAATAGAGTTCATTGTTGACCCTAACTACATACTAAGTTTCATGTTCGTAGCTCTTATGGCAGCCGAGATCTGAAGGGGGGGGGGCCGAATGAGCCCCCGACAGATTCGTATACTTTTCATCCCTCCAGGAATAGGGTTAAGTGATTAAACTAACGGAAAATGCTGATCATAAAGCAGCCATGTCGATCTGCAAACAAACGTCCAGTTTTTAATTGGTCGCAAGTATACACCATTACATACCATTATTATATACAGCAATATATTAGTAAGCATGTGCACTGTGCGTACATTCGATAACAACATTTCCAACTGTCAACTTATTTCAACAACAATGTACGAGTCCAGCTCGTTCAAGAAAAACATGTTTAGTTATAAGCGTGTTCAAAACTAAGTAAACAAAATGCATCTGCTGGGAAAACACAACCAGACGATACACACAGATATTGCGAAATGCACACAATTTAACCTGTATAATGCCACGTTGTTGAATACTGTAAATCTCCAAGAGATAGCTTCGTAGGTAACTGAAGAACCTCGGAAAGTTTCATTCAAATGCTGCAAAGTTTGTATTGTTTTCCTGTAAAACGTATGATGCAGCTTGATGTTAAGATGATAAGCAGTTAGCCTTATTTGTTGTTTAACTGTGCATCAAATCGCCAAGAATGATCAATACAATAACTTTATGATGCAGTAGTCCAGGGCATGTCATTAAGATATTATACCAGTGTTATTCATTAAAATGCGTCACATATTTGAAAACTATCAGGCATGGGGTAGCGCAAAACTGTTCCATGATTTCCAAAACTCAGACTTGACGATGAATTAAACCGTTCTCATTCCGATTTATCACGAAAAGGCAAATTACAAACACTATCAGTGCATGCAAACCGCAGCAGCCCCTTAGGTTGTATTGCTATGAAAACTATGTCTGTTAAATATTTCCTGGTACCTAGCGTAACATAGTTTGTATATTTAGTTATAAATTTATGCTAGTGAGTTTTATTGTCGAAGCACCTACTCTGCTCGATCTCTGATTTCTAATTTATGGGATTTTGCTCAGTTTCTGATTCTCGACTTAAATTCATTTGATAAAAATAGCCATTCATACGGACGTTTCGAGCGCTACACCAGATGCCTCCTGTGCCAACAAGCATACGTGCACCAACTGAGTCGCGTCCTTCTAACAAATCTAGCAATAATGTATGAGAGAAGGGACAAGCCGCTTCCGTATAGTTATATTATGCTACAATAATATTTCCTAAACCATTAAGTACAGCCCCCGCGCTGCAAGCTGTTCTATAGTAGAAGAAGTTGCTGGTTCAATGAGACGCATCAAACTATAGGCAGTTTCCAAGTCCCATCGAAAACATGTGGACGAAAAGATATATCACCCATCCATACATTCTAGGCGACAAAAACCTGTTTACGTGACCAGACATCGAAAACGTTTTAACAGTTTTACACACGAAACCGTTACGCACCCCGAGCAGCATGGCTACCGGCAGAGAAAAAGACAGACAAACTGTGCATTACCTTCAGCCCAGGGTCGTCCGTTCCCAGCACCTGAGATAAATCCAGCGTAACAAAGGCACCGCCGCCGCTCTGCTCAACACAGCATCACATCGAGCCGCAAGCTCCGCGACTCGCCAATCTAATGACCCACACATTCCTTCGTGGATTCGGCTCGGTCCGGCATCCACATTCCGACAATCGCCAGCACGTACAACATGCGCTGCTGTGAAGCCAACATAGCGGCCATTTCAGCGCCGGCTCAGCGGGATCTGAGCGCACGGGTGGCCAGGCGGCCGGGTCTCTATGGCACGTTCTGGAATGTTCCAGACGGATCGTCAGACGCTCCACAGCAGCAGGTGGTTGGTTGAGTCGTCTCTTCCGGAGAGCTCGGAGCCTGAGGACCGGAAGTCTTCGTAGCCGTCCCCGCCGGATACGACAAGGAACTTTCCAGACTCCGGCTCCTGAAAATACACGGTGCGAGATGATTTGATGAGTCATGCACGGCATGCCAGCCCGCTTAGAGTCGCCACTGAGAGGAGATCAAAGCTGTGGTGGCGGCTGAACAGCAATATGTCAAAATCAAAGCTCATAATCAATCCAGTATTACGAAATTCGCAATCAATTTAGTGCATTATAACGTCCCGACTGCAACGTCGATAACATTTTTCGTCAACATCCAGTCAAATTGCACGATACATTTCTACACTGTACTGCGACATTATATTTCCTCACCGGAGAAAGGAGCCGTTCCCCACTCCGTAGCCTACTCAGCTGGCGACGGGTCTTGTTGCGTGGGGGAGCCGTCGGTGGCTCGGTTTGCGGTGACGACTCGACACAGGCCAGGAACCGAACATGGCCCGTGTGGCCGTGCGAGACACCTGCCGGAGGAGAGAGACACCATCGGTCAGGTGACAGTGAAACGCTTTCCGACCTGGCACTGTCTGATACGAGACCGTTACAATCCAGTGATGTCAGAGGGCGGGAAAGACAAGGGTCCTGGACCAAATTTGAGTTGAGCTGAAGGATGTGATTTATGCGGTACTGGTTTGAGAGATATTAGCTAACTGATTAGCTCTGTGCATGAAGTTTCAGTTCATGACTATTTATTTTATGTCATAGTAATATATTTCCTATGATCTGACGTGTCATAACGTGCTGCAAATAGTTAGTACTCACGATTTTCACATAGAATGCAATTAACGCCTGGCTAAGCTGCCTCTAGCTTGAATTGTTATCGGAGATTAGTAGAAATAATTATCGTGTGCGGTTATTTACGCTAACTGCAGCGCTACTGTTGCATTCTTCGATAGCAACAGCAATCTTTAATATTAGGGGCATGACGTCACGGCCCTGGCGAACCAGTCTCAACACAACTTGCCTCTCAGCGCTAACTGCTGGGAAAATCACGTTGCCAGCCCTCGTTTTTTGGGAATAACTCACGAATTGATCGATCGATTACGATGAATCTTTCAGTACCCTGCTTTTGAACAATTTGACACATATGCACTGTTTTGTTTTTACTTGTTTTTACTTGTTTTTACTTCTACCCCCATGACCCGATGCCTATGAAATGTTTCTTAAAGTCATATCAGGCCCAACTGGTTCTATCGATGCTTGTAATTTGTGCAGTTTTTGAGCGTTTACTGCTCAGGAGCATGTGCAGTGTGCACAGGTGTTACCACGGTATATTTCTGGCTTCCTCTAAAGTCGTGACCTCCGATGACCTGAGATGAACTTTTCGGAATCTGGTAGTTGCTAGGACATTTTGTTACCCTGGTTTCAAATTTAGCTCCCATGTTTCATTATTATATGCTCATTCACGATTCTAGCTCGATTAAATTCCGTTTCGACGCATTTACGATTTGGCTGACATCCGGGTCATTGACATGACCTCAGAGATTACCTAATGACACAGGACCCTAATATCGGGTTTCAACGTCTTTCTTTCACACAAGCAGTACGCTCGTTTTTTAATCGAAGATCTTAACCCTATTCCTTGCGGAGGCAGATTCTGCCCCTGGCGTTTTTTCGCTTTCTGCTCCTTAGTTACTGGAGATAACATCTTGTAATACGTCTTTTGCCAGAACTTGAACAAAATCGGCTCAACGAAGGTGGTGCTAGGATCCTGTTTTAGGGAGGGTGTTACGAATGCAGTTGTGCAGTGCATACTTCCTTCGACTTCCTTCGAAGCTTGCGGTGCAATAAATGCGTCATAAGCGTTTTCACTGCAATATGCATCTTACATACTGGGATTGCACATATTTATGGGGCAGAGGCGCACTCAGGTATACAAAATGGGAGGCAATACCTCCTTCAAATCATATTAACCATCAAATTAGCAAGTTGATAAAAGCGTTATGCGCACGGTGCCCTCCACGTTGTTTACCTGGATCCGCCAAGTGTAACATATTCAATATACAAATCACAGCAAATAATGCTCACATGTGACGTCTATGTCGTCCAAAATATCGACTAACAACATATATTTGTCAACAGAAAATCCCCCATTTTTACATCCCTTGAGTACCTACGTCTATGATTTTTAATTTTTGGTGTTTGTCTTTTGATTGGTAGGCATTATGATGATCTACATTTGCTGAAATTCGGGTGACCTTGGGTTAGTATCTTCAAGGTCAAACAAGGTCAAGGAGGTCAAAACTGGACAAATGGCACATTTTTTAATTGACCTCTATGACGTCGTAGGTCACCATCAATGTATCCAAAGTTGTGTCCGGGGATGAACATTGACATTGGCTACCGAATGGCGTTTGAATCATCCCGATCCGACTGTTGGTTCCGAAGACGTATCTTCGCCGAACTCGGTTCTGGCCGCCATTTTGGATTTCAAATCCATATGACGTACAAATTTACCGACTGATTTTTTTTTGCGTCAAACGATCTGCTATTGAATTGGCGTAAATGTCGCTCAAACCCCACCGCCCTGCTTTGCTTTGTTTTTTAGCTATTAACGAAAAAACATGCGGGTGGGGGGCACAAAAGTGTTTCCTCCAGTGCGCTGTTAACGTAATTATAAACGCCCGCAAGGAATAGGGTTAAAGGAAATGTTTCACCTTTCTGAAAGTTGTCAAGTATACGCCCGCTGTAGTAAAAAATAAAGTAAGTGCTGCTGAAAGCGATGGTGCTATTTGCTTCTCGATAAGTTGCTGAACTTCATAAAAAATCAGCGCTTTAAATTTGGGACAATGACGTCATAATTGAGCTATACAGAGCTACAGAGAATAGAGATAATGTTCACAGTAAATTCTGGTGACATGAATACAAACAAGTATTTTGTTATCGTACTCGCAGCAGCTAATCCAGCCAAAGTTGAAGAGAAATACGAGTCGTTTTTATCCCAGGAGAATTCAAGGACCAACAATCTTGAAGTCGCTGTCAGCCAATCAGCGGCAGCACTAGCCTAGATGCATTTTGCAAATACTAAATTACATTGCTAACAAATTACTAAGTTTTGAGAAAAATAATTTAAGCAATATAGGCTTTTCGATAACGGCAAAAGATAATGGCTATCTTAGTTTAAAACCAATACAAAAGTGAAACATTCTTCTAATTGGCGGTAAGACGCCAGGGGAGGGGCTCGTATCTTGCACGATCACGACAATGCACTAGCGAGGGTTAAGGCTGTTAAAATACCATGCTGAGGGTCAACGTTTTAGTGAGCAATTCGTGTGATTAGATTTATTTGAGTTTCTAGGCTGGTTGATCAAAATTCAGAAGCATTTTTACCTAATCGGCCATCCATTTTCTTTAAAAAATCCTACCCAACGCGGTCCAATCTTAATGTCGTGTGACAATTTATTGCGCGGTGATATATTGAAAATGACAACTTGTCATTGAAGTCATTGAACATTCAGAAAACCTGAGCAGATTTGCGTTCTTACATTCATTGTTTGGCGTCGAAGACGTGAAATATACAAGTCATAGACTACAATATTTCTTCTATGAAGGGAAAACGTTTGAAATGAGACGTAAAATCCAGGCGTTAAATTCAGTATTCTTCACTTACGAGTAAGCATCACTAAAAATATCTGATCTCTCCCTCAGCTTCTCAAGCGTGACAAATATTATGCGTTACCTGTTGAGTTTTCTGTTGTGGATTGGGCTTAAGCATGACTTAACGCTACGTCTAAGTGCAGCAAACGCCATGCCATTTTATATCGTGCCCACATTTTACACGGGTAACCAGTCCTGTCAAATAGTAGGTGGCCTCACCACCACATCGGTGATTGTGGTCGGACTGGATCGGCTAAGTCCATGCTGCTATCATGGACTCAAAGCCATTTAATCTAGAAGGGACTGAATCAGATTGTTTGGCAATGCAATTGATTTATAATAAATCAATCGAATTTTACTGATTGAAATACAAGTAAATATATAATCCAAATTATCCAGTAATATGCTTGATGGTTAATTGTGCCATGATGAATGAGAATAAGTGCAAAGGAATGATAACTAACATGACAGTTATGTATTTCTTTAACGTAAGAAGGCGAGACAAAAAGGAATAAGCTTTCACCGTTACGGCATCGTCAGATTCTGACGATGCCGGAATCTGACGATGCCGTCAGATTCTGAATCTGACAATGCCGTAACGGTGAAAGCTTATTCCTTTTGTCTCGCCTTTTTACATTAAAAAATACATAACTGCCATGCTAATGATCATCCCTTTGTACTTATAATCCATCAAGAGGCATCAAATGCATAGTATATGCATTTTGTCAAATAGGTTATTCTTACGAGGTATTTAATAGACAAATGTTTTAACTTATAATATACTACACACAATATTTTGCAAAACCAGTGTTCTAAGTAAATATTGAATCAGCCTTCTCTAATGGATTATATTTACGTCTGGATCCAGACTGGATAACTCTAAAGGCTGCCCCACACTGAGCCTCGCATGCGGGTGCGAGTCTGCGAGGGTGGCAGATATTGTACTCACTTTGAGGTAGTTTGGTCGGGGTGGCGGGTGTCTTGGGTGTTCGAAAGTTTGTAAACTGGCACGCCAGATGGTAATATGTGTCAATATTGTCAATGCAATTCTTTAATTTTCAATAAACGCTCGCGGGATGAAAACCACGCAACCTCGCATGCGAGGCTGCGAGGTTTTCATCCCGCGAGGTTTTCTCGAAAATTAAATAATTAAATTGTGGTAATATTGACACATATTACCATCTGGCGTGCCAGTCTACAACCTTTCCGCCACGCAAAGACACCCGCCACCGACCAAACTAACCTCAAGTGATGTACAATATCTGCCACCTCGCAGACTCGCACCCGCATGCGAGGCTCAGTGTGGGGCAGCCTTTACTTGAGACAACATATATTACATTTATTTCCAACTCTGATTGGGGGATATCCAGATTACTTGCATGTGACGCTTTTACTGGGTGATCGAAAATTAATGACGCAAAAATAAACAAGTCACATTATTTTTTATTATTTTCATAAGCACGTGCCGAAACCTATTGTAGACATTTGGTCATTTTGTCTAAATATCATTTTGAACACGTAATTTAACATTTCTGGTCACATCGGGTAATTCTTCTCATAGGACACTTTCGGCACGTTCAGCCCAACGCGATGGCACGGTTACCAAGAGCAGGTCAGTCAGATTGTGCGAAATTATAAGGAACTTAAGTCGATAGGCCCGCAGTTAGAATGCGCTTCAGCAACAGTTCAATCCGTGCTCCTCTCACTAAATGTGGGAAAATCGTGACGTCACAATCTTGACATGGGATAAGCGGCAGTTCGCGAAAAATCCTCAAAAAGAAGCTCACAGGCCTCCAGTCTGGACGCTTTGTTCAAGGATGACAATGGCTGACTGGTAAGGTTTCCACTTCCATATCTTTTCAAGGATCTTCCAAGCGTTTACATATGCCATCCCAAGCTCCCGACATACTTCTCTCACGCGACATTTCGGTCGCTGCTTGAAAAGCTTCGCAACTTTGTTGACTCCATCCGCTGACACCTGGGCTCTTCCGTTTGGTGTCAGAGGTCTCACGGAGGCTGTCTGCTCGAATCGTTGCGTTAGAGCAGTCGGTGGAAGGCCTTCCGTTTCGTTGCTTGCCGCCATGAGCGTGGATACAACTACTGCTGAAACAGACTTCAGTTCACTGTGCTTCAGCACAACACAACTGGCTTGCTCCAATTGGTGAACGAGCTGCTTGACTTGAAGTGCCGAACAGGGCTCCTATGATAATAGTTCCTTATAACCAGAAAACTACACCGATTGTTTAAATGGTAACTATATAAATGTCCCAACGTATAAAATCGATTTCAACATGTGCTTTGGCAGCACTATTTTATGTTAGCACGTAACTTGATTATTTTTGGGTCATTCATTTTCGATCAACTGGTGATTGTGGTGCGCGGATACCCGATATATCTACACATGCAGCAACCACTAGCTTAGTCGCCAGTCGCCACTGGCAGGGCAGGTGGGGGGAGAGGGCTAAATGAACAACACCTCGCACGACTAGTAATTGAAAAAAATGATGCAAAACAATCAGACGTCTATAGTTCACACGTTAGGCTGCACAATACGTTTTAGCGAGCGATACTGTGTCAAAGTTCCCACGTTCACTTTAACAAGAGAAGGGGATTTTTTAACCACTTTTTTGCGTCATGGGTGTTCTAAGAAGTGACCGCCATGTTCACCACGGCCGCTTATCGCTGCGATGTTTACAGAACATGGAGTATTGACCGAGGGTGGCAGAGGTGAACGTGCAGAACTTCGAGGAAAACACGAACAACACGGCCCCAGACAAACTGAGGCCGGTAACCGGTTACATAGGGCATTCAATCACAAGGACGTTACCGATGATTCCCTCTAAGACAGCTGCATGAACGGGCAAAGGGATAGGAATGATAGAGGAAAAGGATGGGAGGTGACGTGATGTTTATCGGCTGTTACTGGAAGGAGAAACAACAGGAAAACGCCGCTATTGTTGTTTTAGAGTTACGTTGCGGCGAGGAATATATCATCGTTTTCATAGCGTGTGGTTAGTGTGTTACACGCTTCTTTACACGGTCATTTCCCGGCTAGGCCCGGAAAGGAAATTCTGCTTGGTTGTAGAACACATACAAGCAATGCCTGTCTGGGAAGGGCTTTCCTCAGAAAAAAGCTTCGAACATTGTTTCGTACACAATCTCATAATTTATTGCAAAACTGCGTTTGTCCAAATGCAAGCTGCAACTTTGGGAAGCATGCTTAATGGAAACATGCTAAACCCTAAATATCAAAAATTGTCATCGTTCGTCCTGACAACTGGCATGTTCAACTTTTTTGTTGCTGTGTTAATCTTAACATGTCATGGTGGTACCCCTGGTACACAGGGCTCAGGGCTCATTCGGTGGTGCCCCTAATACACCGGCGCGGTGGTGCCCATGGTTAAAAAACATCGAATGATTTGCACTGCGTTGCGGCGCAACACTTTTTACTTTGCATGAAGGGGCACCATCGCGTTGCTCTGCGTCAACCCTATTCCTGGACTGGAGGGATGAAAAGTATACGAATCTGTCGGGGGGGGGGCTCATTCGGCCCCCTTCAGATCTCGGCTGCCATAAAAGTTAGAATCATGAAACTTGGTATGTGGTTAGGGCCGACAACGAACTTTATTTTGTAAAATTTGTGTGACCTTTGGTCAATATCATCAAGGTCAAATGAAGTCATCAAAAGTTATATTTGCCAAAATATGTCTTTTTAAGGAAAACCTTGCCATTATCTCGAAAACTGTGGCAGTTAGGATGAATCCGAAAATGTATTGTAACGCAGATTGAATTGTCTTACGCTATCGTGGCATCAGAAATGACCTCAGGTCATTGGTTTGGGCTGTAGTGGTCAACAAATGTTAAAAAACTGTTTTTAAGCAAAAGTTTGTTCGTGAATAACTTTTTATCTAAGACATATAGAGTAATTATTTTGATACCATCGTGTTTTTCACGTCATTGCGGTTCGCATCATACCATTTTTGTCAAAAAGAAAATTTGACCCCCGGGTCAGGTCAAGGTCAATGTGACATAAGTCCGGTCAACTGCATTTCAAAAGATGCGTATTACCAGACAAAACGTTTTTAGACGAATTACTGAGTCTCTATAGTGCTCCTGTCAAGAGCTATGGATAAACCGTGTTCGTGACCTTGAATGACCTTTAAAAGGTCACTGTGACTAAAATTGCATCATGGTCATCGAGAAAGGGCCTAAGATGACATGATACTGAAATAATTAGATTGATAAAATGTGTTAAACCCCTATTTTCCATTTTTCACCATATATTTATATTGCAAGGTTAGCATTTGACCTGACATCAGGTCAGCAAGTATTTAGACATCGCCTTGAAACATTCAAGACATATTTATTCGCATGTTTTCTTCTACATATATTCTGGTTTTATAAAACCTCATGAAAATAAAACTTGTATAATTTTGAGAGAGAAAAAACAAAAAAAAATCGAAATTCAAAACTTTGAAATTTCTAGACTGCCATCTGAAAGAACAGCTAATTATCTACCGATGTCTGTCTTCGCTAACACTCCCCTTCAACACACACCCTCCCGAGTGCTTAACGATGCAAATATTTTGTGGTCAAAACGACCGAACCACGCCCCCTAAAGAACTGTCTTGTGACCCCCCTCTATGATTTAATTGGGTAAAAAAATTACACCATTCGTTGTGCAATGAAATGTTAGGAAACGTCAGCAAGTTTGAAGATTCTGGATTGAGTTACGAATGAACTGTACTCGAAAAAAAACTCTAGGGGGGCCGATTCGGTCCCCCGACAGTAATAGGGTTAAGACTCAGGCCTCCCCGGAGCCGGGACGGCTATGCCAACGTTACGGGCACCGTTCCGGCTTGGCCAGACGGGCCGCACAGATGGCTGATGCTGGCGAGATGTTCATGTTGATGTGTGTGTGTGTGTGTGTGTGTGTGTGTGTGTGTGTGTGTGCGTGTTTGGTGTTTTTGGTTGTTTTTAAATACACTAGCCCTTAAGTGGGACAAACCATAAAAAGTAATAGGGTTAAGGGGCGCCACCAAAATCAAGCTAAAAAATCCGTGCCGCTGCGCTGTGCGATTTTTTTACTTTATTTCGATGGTGTTCCTGGTGACCCTGATGCCCCTGGTGCCCCGCGCGGTGGTGCCCCTTTACGGCCCAAGGGGGGTCATGACCCCCGTGACTCCCTGTATGGGCGGTTTAAGAGCACCAATCCGACATCCGGGGCCAGGACTTGAGAACCGGTATAGCCACAACCCACGATTTATTAACGCCACGTTGGAGGCCGCCCTTGAATCTGTGCTGCAATGCCGTGGCGGGCGCGGCGTCACACGACCACACGAAAGTTTGAGAACCACTGAATTGGCTCCTACCACTCCTGTCCCCTGCCACGCCCTAACTCCATGTCCTGGAGTACTAACCAAACCATGCCGTCTGACGGATAATAAAGGGTAGATAACTGTGAACATACATAGCTCATCTTATTTGACTGAGTATCAGATTGCCATCATTTCACGCATGGTGTGGTATCTACCATAGGCCGGTCCTTAATTCCTAATAGCACACCAAGTAAGGCTCTTAAAAGACGCCTGGCTAGCCACTGACCGGGAAACGTCTATCCGAATACAGATCAAGTTGTCTGGTCGCCATGTTCGTCACAATGAAGATAGCCCTGTGCCGTTTCACTAATCGCCAAAGGAAGATGTTTTCCATGAACCGCTGTTGCAGAACCGAGCGGGTGGGATGTTACCCATCACAATATACGAAAAACTGTCGTCAGCGGGAGCTCCAGAGCCAAATCTATCCTTGCAAAAACACGCCGCTTAATGTCACAAGGCTGCTGGATGTATGTACCGACAATCAGTTAACGGATCTCGGGTCGGCCCGTCCCGTCCGGGTCCTGAGTTATCAACAGTTGAGAAGCGGGTCATAGCCACCCGTCGTCTCAGCTGGATTATTTTTGTCGCAAGTAACGAGTCCTACTGCAATAACGAACCACGAACGGCCATGGAAACGAGATGTAGACCAAATACGGGAAGGCCGGTCAGATCATCCACGTGCTGAAAGCAAGTTGGCATATGTTGCAATGCAACAAATCAATATAAGTCACCGGTGATCTGACAAGAACAATACCTCGCATTCAAACCGACAGACAACTAGAGAAGCGACATCGCCGAAATGGACACAGATTCGTTCTGTGTCGGCCGGTATCATTGCAACGACGGGATGCGGGCGAGAGAGTCAGTGCAGTGAGGTCACGCGGTCGCAGTGTCGGTTCTTATTTATCTGCCTCGTCGCCACAGGCGCGCGCTCTCATGTCAGATCAACTCGTCAGTTCAGACGTTCAACTGACGGAGCCCAGTTCAACTGGAGGTCGCTGGGCTTGGCGTAAGCCGTGTGCGACCAACCGAACGTAGTCACTGCTAAGAGCATGATGTTTGGAGGACGCGCGGATGAGTCGGGCCTTTCCAGCGGCCAGGTCGGCTCTCCCGCACTGCCTTGTCCGTGGCGGGCCCACTGAGAGACTGAGAGAGCGTTATCAGGTGTTGGATCTCGGCACCGAACGTGATCATCACGTCTTAAGTGGTTGGTACAGAGGAGGAACGCAGAGCGGGGGTGTTCCTGTGATGTACACCGATATGAACTACATCGACAGGACAGCTCAGAAATCGCAAAGCGAACTGGTCGCCTTGGAGATCATCGACTAGTTCTGATGAATCGGGACCGGCTGCCAAAGAGATTCGCCGATATGCCGATCTCTGAATCCGCACGGAATATCTCGGGGACATTGTGTCTGACATTTGCACACATCGCTGGCTTAACCGCGCACCCGCTGGGGGGATAATCTGCCCCCTCCCGGATTTGCTAAATTACTCAAAAACCATGGCAGATGCCGACGTGAAACTTTGCAGTACCTTATCCGACAATCAATTTGACGTCTCTCCAAAAACTTCGATGAAATTGATAAATAATTTTGGAATGAAAATGACCTTTTGATACGTTATGTCATGCCTTTTTGGTGGAATAACGATGAAGTTTGAAAAATCGTAGAAAAATGAAGGTGTGAAGCAAATCAAAAGCATCAAAAGGTGGGAAAATCGCATTTGTCTTTCAAAATGGCAATCTCGGATTCTCAAAATTTGGAGGTTTGATCCCCAAAAATCCAAAATTATTTATTTTTTCATACAAATTATCCAAAACCAAAATTTTCCACATATTTCAAAAACTCGGAATATGAGTAAAGAGAACTAAAGTATCAACCAAACCAAATTTCAAAGCAATATCTGAAGTTTTGACTGACTTATGACTCCCCAAGTGTAAGTAACTCATGACGCCATTTTTTCAAATAACTTTTTATGACCTTTTTGTCCAGATAGACATATAAACTTCACAGCTGTTTTTCTGAGACAATACTTGACTATATAAATGTATTTTTGTTACAAAATTTCCATTTCACAATTTGGACCTCATTATGACCTGACTTTGACACTTTTATGGTGTCAGATTGTCAAAATGACTTCTACTATTCGAATTACACGTGTAAAACACCCATAAAACATATGTCGCTATGACTTTCCGTAGACTCCTTTGCCATCAAGTGACCTTGGTTGTGCCCGATATTGACCTTGACTTGCGTTAAAATTTCACTTTTGCTTAATGCAGGAGTTTCATTATACCTTTGAGAGCACTTTGTGCTCAATTAGTTACAAATCTAAGGCTTTGCATAGAAAATATGTCCCAAAAACTAAAGTATCTCTATTTTCATCTTTAACCTGACCTTGACCTGACATGTGACCTTATTTCGAAAATTTCACGTATGCTTTGGGTGCGTATCAATGAGACCTTTCGATTTCCGTATTGCGCGTCTCGCTACGATTATTGTTTCATAAGATAACGAGGGGGCAGAATCTGCCCCCCCCCCCTAGCGGGGCGCGGATTAAGTGGTTCACATATCAGACGGAGTCGATTCCATCCAGCTCTGGGAGACCCCGACAAGCGACTCTTTCGACATTTCGGGGCAGAGAGCTACATCTCAGTGCAGACCAGACGCCCACTCAAATCGACGATACTTACAAGGACAGCTCAATGCCACCGCATTCTGAGGTAGCCGTGTTGGTGGCATGTTCTGATCGGTGCACAATGCAAACAACGATGATGCTGGAGAATCGTGGGAACGTACGTCGAGATATCAGCAAAAATGTTTATCTTGCTATCACGACGAAGAGGTTTGGACTTTTCAAAATGACTTTATTATCCTCATGTTGGGTGAAACACGCATCGGGGACATTTTGTAGACGATGAGCACATTTTGTTTTGCTCAATTGTATTGGATATTTTTCGACTTGCAATGCTTCACTGCGTGAATTTCAAAGATTTACTCAGTCACTAACCTCGGCCAAAATATTGTAATGAATAAACAAGAGTAGTTGAACTTCGTAAAGGCAATGCAAATAAAAAGAACTTATTCTTACAAATACAAGGATACAATTTGTCATAAAAATATTGACGCAACACAAACTAGGTGCACATTACGTCCATGGTACTGATGGAAAAGCAAGAACCCTCGCATGATTTAGTCCCTTCTTGTACTTTTGACGATTTTCAAAACGTTCTCGAAGTTGATATTATCATGCAAACCCAGCCACGTGTTAAATGAAACTAGCCACAAAGAACGACAACAAGCTGTAGCGTTGCAGACTAGTGCCTGAGCCTCTTGTGAAATAATCTGATCATGAAACGTGGATACAGCTGTTGCGTGGAACTGGTCAGCGAAAACCTTGAACAAAATGCGTCATTGGCTTAACCTTGAACTTGAGCCAGCTTGAGCTTTATATATGATTTTGACAAATTAATTTCGTTGGCAATGCTTATTCACATACAAATATGTAGGTACTTTGAGGCCATAGCTGTAACTTTGTGTTGCTAATTCTGGTGTTCCTACGTTGCATCTTCATCATATAATATTGCCATCATAACTGATGACCGTCATCAATTGCTATTAGTGACGTTTCAACCTAGTTGATTACTACAATGGAATCGCTTGGCGCCTGGTCGGACACTTCTTGAGGGCATTTCAAGGAAGTGTGCCTTCTCACATTGGTCATGTGGAGTTGTTGACACTGGTCTATATAACATTTTTTTAAAACTAAGCCATCACTTAATTTCTCCAGATTCACTCTAGTTACTGAGATATTCCAAACTCCAAAGACACCAAAATCAGTATGGAAACACACAATCGTTGGTATGCGCCAGAAATATTTTCGCTACTAGAAGCATTGCCCTAACGCTTACACCGCTAGCATGTAGCGTTATTCGTTTGCGCTAGCCAATAAAAAAACTCGTGTGCGCTGATAGCAGCTGCCAGACAGAGCCTCGGTTTCCATTTAACATAGTTCGTATGGGAAGTGTATTGTCTTAGGTGCGCCATTCTAGATGATATCTTATTTACTCTGTTTATAGTAGCGACTGTTAGTGGATATTGAAACAAAACAAAATGTAAAACAGAACATAAGTAAAAATTCAACTAAAAGGGCTCCAGACGTGAAATAAATCGTATCCAATAAACAAACCAATAGCTTCTTACCGAAATACAAATAAATTTGACATTCCAAAAGAGAATGCACATTTCCTTTACCGTGAAGTATATCAGTCCGTTAATACTATAGGACCATTTATGATGCACGATAAAACAGTTCCTTACGAGTTACGAATGCTTGCAACGAAAATCGGATAAATTTTGTCCGCTACAATTTTTTTTGTTTGACAAAATATGAGCATTATCTCAGAACAAGTAGAGAACTTTTAGGAATACGGTTACGAACAATTTCGAATCGACATCTGCAACCGGGTTCGTGTAAAAAAAAAACATTCCGAAGAGGGGATTTATCCCTTGGCACCGTGCAGGTAAGACCCAGGGATCTAAATAATGTTAGATGCTTTGAAACCGACTTAACCTAAATAACATAAAATTGTTCTTTACTAGTTTTATGAGATGTCAATGACGAGTTAAATTAAATTCAGACGTTACGGTATATATCTTCGTTGCGGTTTAATCACATTTTCTACCGCACTATCCATGGAAGCAATAAGCCAATAATTGAAGCAACGCTGTTGGTGTGAGGCTGTAAAGATGAGGTTACCCAATGAAAGGTGGACGCGTTTGTTATCAACATATCCATCGCATACCCAGGCTACCACATTCATAGATACGTATGGGTATTCCAGAGATGCAGCTGTTTTCCGAATCGTTCGATATTCATTGAATGCACACATCTATGCTGTTCACCATGCGATTGTGCTATGGAATCCGTGGGTGTCTTTGGTTGCTTGCCGCTGGTCTGTAGCTGTGAACTGGCTGACACGTTGCGTACAATCACGCTCGAGCTAAACTCCTCAGTTTTATCCAATCTGAGTCGTCAGTTAAGCTTAATCACAAAACCCAATGTATATGTGTGATGATATTGATACCAAGAGCTGATCTACATAACTACTCTGGGTGTTTTGTTTTCATAGGGAAACAGCAAATTTAATGAGTTGTGCGAGAGAGAAAAAAAAACGCAGCGTAAACAAACGATTTCATTTTACCCTCATTGCCATTTTCTTAACCCGCGCTTGACCGGGGTCTTACCCGAACGCCATTGACCGGGGGCAAATAGTGCCCCCTCGTTATCTCTGGAACCGATGATCGTGGCGAGACGCGCAAGGCGACGTTCGAGAGCTCTCATCGAGACGCATCTCAACCATACTCGACATTTTAAAATTAAGGTCGCATATCAGGTCAAGGTCGGGTCAAAGGTCAAAATCGAGACATTTGAGTTTAAGGGTCATACTTTTCATCCAGAGCCTTTGGTTGCAGCCATGATCACCGAAATTTCTCCCAAAGGCATGACACATATCTTGCATGAGCAAAAATACTATTTTTGAAAAGGTCAAGGTCCAAGATCAGGTCACAAAAAGCCACTGTCATACAAAATATTTTCAAAAGCCATGCGACACATGTTTTATGGCCTGTTTTATACGTATAAATCGATAATGATAATCGAAGCACCATCTTAGCTCATTTGAGTGAAGTCAGTGTCAAGCTGAGTCAAATTCAAGCAAATAAGGATTTTTATTGATATATCTTTTAAAAAATGTTTTTAGGCCAATTTGAGTGCTCAGAAAGACGTTGCTGACACTTATTTGTCTTGATCTTTTCAAAAAGTAAAAAAAAAAATGATGTCGTCAGTTTACCTTCTTTAGCATACTTTAGCATAACATATATTGTTTAAGGCCTTCTTTACAGACTTTTCATGCGGTGCCAAACTCCAAGCCCACAGCACAGCCCGAAGCCCATGAACACCAAGCCCAGACCCAGACCAGACCCATTCAAATTCATAATATTGAGGCCCATGCCCGGTCCGGCCCATCCATATTAAGCAGATAATTATTTCCACAAAATTTGCAACCATTATCCTAACATAATTACTTGCATACTACTAACAATAAATAATATCACGCACCTGTGTAGGTACTGCTAAGGCTTTTGACTCATCGAACGCCTTTCGGTCAACTTTGTCATACTGGATCAGACTTTGGATCGGACATGATTTGTAATTTTTAAATATTTCACTACTGCTAAGTACTTACCATGATTTATTGTTCTCATATAATTGCCAAAATGTATTATTTAAGTGTCCTATATCGATTATTAACATACTTCTGGTTAAACATCTGGTTGTCAAGTAAAAAAATAACGGCTAGCGACATGACTAAAAAATTGTCTACCCCATGCCCACCCAGTACCTGCAAAGTCGAAAAATGCATACCCAGCTCAGACAATCGGAATAATTGAGTGGGCACCCATGGGTGCACCCGATCCATGAAAAACACTGCTTCTTAGTAAAAAAGATGTTCTTCATTCGAAACTTGGCTTTTATATTGTTGTAACACTTTGCTTTCACTTAAATTTCAAGTTTTTGCTATCCCAAAAATATGTCACATAATTGAAATGTAAAATTTTTGAGTGATTTTGTTGTTGTTTTATAACATTTTTATGTCTGTCTGATTTTGTTCCCTTCCAGTTTATCGTTATTTTTTCCTTTTCAAAGCTTTTCAAAGTTTTAGTGATTTTATTGCTAAATTCGAGCATAGTTCGTTGTGCTTAAAAGGCTATTACTAAGTCAAAAATGGTGATATTCTTTTGAAATATGGCTCATATTATGCTTGAACACCATTCTTTCACATATATTCCGGTGGTTTTTGATATGACAAAAAGCTATAAAAAATGTAAAAAATGGGATCAAAATGAAAAGTTTGAATATTTTGAGATTTCAATTTAATACTACATGAAAATTGCTATCTTTCAGTCTGTTGGGCTTTGGTTCATCTTAAAATGTAACCATTTTACAGCTGCTTAAAACTTGAGTGATTTTGCCGCTAAATTCAAGAAACATGACGTCACAAAATGGTGCATATCTATACCCCCCAAATTGAAACGTTTTCAAATTTTTCCAACCGATGTCAAATTGATTGATGTGCATGAAGGTACTGAAAGTTTCAGGTTGATATCTTGAATGGTTTGTAGGTTATCGCGAATAAGCGATAGGGGGTAATATTTACCCCCGGTCAAGCGCGGGTTAAAGGGACTGTCCCACCTTTTCAAAAGTTCTCAAATGTGTACGCCGCATGTGTGCTAAATATTAAGTAGTTGCTGACCGAACAACGATTATGACATTTGATTCTCACTAACAGTGCTTAATTTCATTCAAAAATACGTTTTATATTTGGGTGATGACGTTCATATGAAGTATTTTTTGGGAATAGAGAATACCTTCACGCCGCTATTGTGTCTATACTAGTGTTATGGCTTATTGTACAGCCAAATGTAAAACAAGTCGACTTTCACAAAACATTGGATAAAGAAGAAATGACACATCGATTAAGAACCCTAATGCTAATACACTATTAGGATTCTTTGTTGGAGATGTCAAAAACCAAACTCAAATTTATTTGTGATTCGACCTCGTTGGTTGTTTTAAACTTATTACCATACATAATTTCAATGCCAAGCACGGAAAATGGCTATCTCAACTCAAATCTAATATTAAGGTGGGACAGTCCCTTTAATGTAAAATATATTTAGGTTACTGGCAACAAATACAGATTCCAGGTCTATGATCACATTTCTATAAATTTGTTTTCCATAGATGATAATAAATGGTCTATTTACTAAAAATATAAGTATCAGTCTGATCTTACTCTATTGGAAGGTTAGGTCTGACAATCGCATCAGTGCGAAAAGTCATCTACATATTAATAAGTTGCTGCCTTATTTTGATCTAATTATACAACGGCCCTCCTTTTCCAGCAAGAAACTGCGATTACTCCAGGTATTTACAAGGTATTACTTCAACTACATATGATCCAACTAATGGTAACACCTACTTGGGTGCGGGTGATTAGGAAAGCGCTACATCTTAAGAGGATCAAATCATGAGTAATAACTCAAAGCTTGTAATTATTAAATGCCAAATGGGGGTGGCAAAATGTATTATTTGAATATTCTTCTGACTGTTTCACATAATAACATACAGAACAGAACTATTTACTCAGACAGTTCATCTTTCAATTGCACCCCAAGATTGCATACAGTCATATTTCACATAATAACATACAGAACAGAACTATTTACTCAGCCAGTTCATTTTTCAATTGCACCCCAAGATTGCATACAGTCATACCAAAATAATCTGCTGGTTATGTCTACCTTTCCTGTGTATGCGCATTGCAAAGTATCCTCCTCGCACCGCAACACAGGACCTCCTGTAAGGGGTTTTCACTGCGGGGGGAGGGGGGCAGGTATATTTTCGATGATGTACAACTATTTCGTAAATCGTGCTTTATTTTTTCTATTTGTATTATTGTATAATATGTTTGACGAACAGGACAACAGTTTTATGCAACATGATGTTATGCAGTACATTTATCTGATTGTAGGTCATATAGAGATATGTGGATAACAGAAGATGGGCGCAGAATACCTTAACTCGCGTCCCGAGCGGTGCCGGGGGCTCGAACCAACCACGAACTGCCGGGGGTGATTTTCGCCCCCTCCCACCAGATCTCGCAAACCACTTAACGAAGTGGCAAGTAAAAAACGCTGCTAGCTTGAGACAAGCTCTATTAAAATAATATTAGTATTTTTAGAGGTCAAGTCGATATTGAGGTCACCATAGATCCCCAAAGGTCAAATTTCGGCTATATATAAGCGCCATTGCTAAAACAGTCTATATACCGATAACTAGCAGTTAACAGTCAATAAGCGACCCGCCGACAAAAAAAGAAAGAACATTCGGAAGATAACATAATTCTATGTTACTTCAGTTGCATCATAATTCACCTCAGGTCAACAGTTAGGTCAAAATAGTCCCTTGAATTCAAGGCTTTCTAATACAATTGCCGATTTATTTTGGAATAATAACTAATAATAAAAGCATAAGGTATAGATGAAAAAGATATTCCACCATTGTGTTTGTCTCACCGATACGCAACACATTATATTATCATCGAGCTTCGAACATAAATGGCATAGGTAAAGCATACTTCATAGCTCAAAAAGTGACTCATTTGTTCTTTGGAAGTCAAAAGCCGGATAGTGTTAAAGTCACGACTTCAAGTCCTTTACTCACCGTGCAAGTCCTTTACCATCATATATTTTACGTTTTTTCTGAGTACTCATAAGCTTATATTTTCTTCTTTCTAGTTTTCGAAACTTAATGCAACGCAAAATTAAAAAGCAAAGAAAGTCGATTGCCAGGCAGGTCTGTGGTGATTTATTCGACAGCTCAAAATGCGCCATGCGAAGGCAGACCTGTGATCCATGACGCTGCCAGGTTGAGTAACTAATATGTTGGTATGCTTAACTGAACGAATGGACTCTAGACGCATATGTTCTTTAGAAACGGACAATTTTGTATCACAATCTTGTAATGAGCTCATTTCATGTTTCCATAACTCTTGAATAATGATAATATCGCCTAAATCAGTAACTTATTTTTCCTGTAATATATCGTATACTAAAACTTTCATACTAAAACATTTTAAAACATCTTAAGATGTTTTAAATCATTTCGCGCAAAATAATCCATCATGAAAACGACTAATATATCATTACACAACTTTCAGTACCCCTATCAGACCAACCGAAGGCCCTCTCTGGCCGCTGGTGGGTCTTCTCGGGTCGCCTGAGGGCCCTCTCGGGTCGTCTGATTGCCCTCTTGGACCGATGTAGGGCCCTCTGAAATTTGACAGAAGACCTTCAGATTGCCCTAGGGCCCTCTCAGGTCCGACAAAACCCTTCTCAGACCGACCCGAGGGCCCTCTCAAACGGACCAAGACGCCTTCATACCGACATAAGGCGCTCTCAGATTGGTAAAATACAGTCTAGAAACAGCCGCAAGCTCTCAGACAGCTAAGGCCCTCCTAGACTGGCCCAGGGTCTCTCAAGCTAGCCTATGCAACCTCAGGCCGCCTATACAATGTCCTCTTACACAAGCCGAAAGCCTTCTTATGTCAGTCGAGTTCTCTTGTGATCCGTCTAGCACCTCTTTGACCAAGCTCTTAGGTATAGGTCCGTGAAATGCCTTTTCAGACCAGCCGAGGACATATGACCGGTCACTGATGGCATGATAAGTCCCAGGGCAATGCTAAAGCCTGGTCGAGGCCTCATTCTGACCTGTTGAAATATCTTATCAAGACCCGCCGATGGCTTCCTTAGGCTTCTGACCGGCTGACTACAGAAGGGGCCCACAATCTCAAACAAGGCCCTTACGCCCAAGAGATTGCTTTGCCCCCTGAAACTTCAAGCCGCCGCCAGTGGTCAAACCGAATAATCAATAATAATGAAATGTCAGCTATCTGTCGAGCATCACAAATCGCCGCCCGGTGCCTCCAATCAAACATGCCGCGTAACTGTCAAGAGATAGGATGATATCGTGAAATTGCTTAGATTGTCAGAACACCAGTCAGAATAGGTACTTTTCCGCACAAAAACTGAAGTAGTTTTTCTTAACAAATTACCATCGAGTGTTATTCACTTAGTTAACGGTTATTTTCCTTAATATCTGCGTCAATTTAAGTTGGTTTCTTTCGCCGATTAGAGTATGTCGCTTTTATACAGACACGATGATAATTACTTGCCCCCCAGTGACCCGATTTCAGCTCGACTGGGGGGGGAGGCGGCTTCACTGGAGGGGGTGGGGGCAGTTAACATGTTAGAGGAGGCCCTGCCGCAACAAGGATTTGTTATGTAACCTACAACAAATACAGACAAAATGCCAAGTCAAGTTTTGCTGCATATTTTATGACTCGATGGTCTATGATTTCCCAATTATTAATGACACTATTGATATTCAATTAATACAAATGCAACAAGCATTTACCGAATGCTGATGTTTTATACTTGTTACCCAATCAGGAAATTATAAAGCCAATGTATTTTAAGCACACAAATGTATGGATCATGAACAGTATGCTTGTTTTTTGGCTTTCGATTATTTTGACTGTTTTTTTATTCGGTTGTTTTAATTGTTTTGAAGTGTTTGTGACCCCTGACCTCGGCTGACACAGTAGGGGTCAATGAACGCAAATTACACCTGGATCGTCCTGAATGGCCCATGATAACATGATCCAGAAGGAGTTGGTCTGCCCGCTGCTATCATGCGTATCTTAGGAATAGGAAGCATTTGGATATTTCCCCGTTGACTTATAATGGAAGGTCACGAAATTGACCCGACCTTAGGTCAACGATATAAGGTAATCCGAGATAAACAAATTGTAGATACCTATGCTCTTATGCAATATTGTAAATTTGAAGCCAATCGGTCGAGAACTGTTACTGTGGTATGACCGCAAACTTTTTGGAGGTGGGGTCACGTGACCTGGCTTGGTGACCTGACTTGACATGACCCTAGTATTTCTTTCGACTATGTAGGTAATTGATGCCAAAAAACCTGTGCTAAATTTGGTGGCGCTGCGCACCGCCGCTCTTCTGCTATTCATGAAAAACCGAAGGGGGCGGAGCCGGAAATCAACGTGTGGGGGCGGCCGTGCGCGTGGACCATTGGACCACCTATAGAGTACTCGGGAAATTCTGGCAGTTGACTTGACATTGGCAAGATGTGCTAGTTGACTTCAAATTACACACCTCATTGGCACCCTTGGAATAAGCATCATCAATTATTTTTTTGTCAAGTTGGTGCCTGTGATGGGATGGGATAAATGTAATGATAACAGTATATAACCGATATAATATCTGCACTAGAAAGAAAAAAAAACAGTCACCGACTTAACAGAAAACTACATTTAACACCCAGCCGCGAACCATGCCGCGATTTTCCAGCGCTGTCTTCTGCCGTCGTCTGTTTTGTCACCGGCGCGTTACGATCAGTGCGGGCGGCGGGGACTGATCTTCAAAGCGGCGCCAGGTGGCAGCGTCCTCCGGCAGACACGAGCTGCGCAACGGTCAGCGCGCGCCGGCCGAATCTGCCGCCACTTTCTCCGGCGTCACAAGGTCAAGGGATGATCTTCGCACCACAGGCTCACTAAGTCCGGTCCGCCTCTTCTGTGCAGCGGCCGCGGGCGTGACGTCACTGGACGGCGGTATAAAGCCGGCGGCGGCGCCAGGATCGTCACATTCTGCTGACTGCCATCTCCTCAGTGGTAGCACTAGCAATCCTTTAGGTGAGTGGCCGCGGCAAGACGGTGGGTTTGGGGTGGTGGTGACGAGTGAAGTGAAGCTGCCCTCCATCATCGGATCAGCTGATCTGTTCTGAACTGACCTGAGGCTTTGCGGGCTTCGGCTCCAGCCTCCAGTGCGTGATGCTCAAGTTTCTTGCCTAAATTTGCAAATTTGGTTAACCTTATAGCGCTCTATAGCGTTTGCTTTTTCACCGAATCACTTCCTCTCAAGACAAAATGTGACGTTAACGTTAGCGCCGGTAACGCTTGAAGATATCATTGAAAGTGCAGCAACCATTTTCCATATTTTGTCTTTTCCATATTTTGACAAGCTGTATTCACTTCCCAGTTATTTTTTTAGATTTCTATTATTTATCAAAAGAAACCTTTTTGAATGGTCATAACTATATCTCAATAGCGATATGATTCTGTTTTCATAAGCGCACTCAAAGCCATCTCTCCTATATACCTGGATAACATAGCCATGCTTTTGATCTATCATTCTGATTCTTGACTTCCCAAATTTTATTAAATCCTTATTTATCGCTCAGTTTACCGAAAAGTCCATGATTTGCCGAAAAATAATTGATGATGTTTATTCCATTGTTCAGCTGTTCCCTTGATACGCCACCGAAAATAGCCATCTCCCTTAAGATAAGCGATGGAGTCTATCCGCCCGCGTTCCGGATGATTTACATGTGCAATATTTCTTCACTGTCCTGCAAAGCTCTGCCTTTTCTTAATGCATCACTCACTTTTAATTCATCAGCAAGCTGCCCTGCCCTGCAGTCCGTCTTCTATAATCTCTTGCATCATCTTCAACGCCAAGAAGGAATACTTCCAATTTCTTGTGTGTCGTTTGCGACACCATTCTCATTCAATTTGACGTCCCTTCATTCACAAATTATGTGACTTCAAGTCCTGCATCGGCCTATTCGTCTCTGCGTTTCACATTCGGACCAGCGAGCTATGGCGCCGGCGGCGACGATGTGCCGTTGTACCGTCCCCTGAGGCTGCAGAAGGGACAGGTCAGGCACGAGAGAGCCGCTCCGGAGCGGTGCGCGAGGCATGTCCGCGAGCATTCCCTCGCAGCCTCGGCCAGAGTGGGCAGTAAAGTCCGTCCAATCTCATGCCTGGCTTGCCGATACATAACCCCTCCGCTCACAGCTGGGACAGAGAGAGGTACATGCCGGTGAGAAGTGATTGGACTTTATTGCCCACTGCCCACGCCTTGCTCCGCTGGAGTTGCACTAAGAGCCACATAAGGTCCAATCACTGATCCCTACGTACCTGTCTCTGTTCCAGAATGTGGCGGATTCTGGTTTCCTCCCTGTTGGTGGCCGTGGCGACCGGCCAGCAGTCTGGCTTCTCCAGCGCGCTGGACATTGCCGATGGCTACCTGCCGCCCGCTGACCCGGACAACATCACGCCCAACTCTGTGCGCTGTGACCAGGCCAAGACCTTCTACCGCACGGAGACGCAGCGGGTCACCGTCCTGGTGACGCGCAACGTGGTGCAGACGGTGCCGCAGGTCATCCAGAAGACGAACGTTGTCACCAAGGTGGTGCCCAGCACCATTGTGCGCACCAATGTCAAGCGGGTGGAGTCCCCGGTGGTGCGCACCCAGGTGAGGACCGAAGTCGTCAACCGCGTCGTCACCAAGACAGTCCAAGTGCCCGGCGCAACACGCGTGCTGACCCAGACGAAGCTGCTGACCCAGATCAGCTACCAGACGCAGGAGCGCGTCATCAAGCGCACCGAGCTGGTCACCATCCCCCAGGTGCAATACTCGACTGTGGTGCGGCGCGTCACGCAGATCGTCACGCAGGTGGTGCCGCAGGTGGTCTACGTCACGAGGACGGTGCAGGTGCCGGGCCGCAACGTGGTCATCACGCAGACGCAGCAGCGTCAGGTCACCGTCGTGAAGAAGTACCAGCCGCCTGCGCAGTCGCGCGTCAAGAACGAGGTCAAGTACGTCACCTCCGTCGTCGTCCGCCAGGTTCCCGGCCCTGTCATCAACAAGGTCAGCAATGTGGTGAGCAATGAGGTCGTCCGGAGGACAAGCGTTGTGCAGGTGCCGAAGCTGAGCACGCAGATCGTCCAGGAGAACAAGGAAGTCGTGCGCAAGGTGGTGAAGACGGAGCTGGTGACGAGCATCGACGTCAAGTACGTCACGAAGACCCAGACGGTGCCGGTCGTCGTCAAGAAGACCGAGGAGCGTCTGGTGACCGTGCCGCTGCTGCTTACCGCGTCAGTGACGGTCGTACGCTCTGTTCCCGGCCCGAACGTGGTGCGCACCGCCGTCCGCACGGAGGACCGGGTGAAGACCGTGCGCGGACAGGACCGCGTCATCACCGACTACCGCGACGTGGACCGCGTCGTGACCCAAACCGTCCGCAACACCGTCATCAGGCCGACCACCGTCACCAAGGTCACCGTCCGCACCGAGCCGTGCGAGGGATACAACTACGACGCCCCCAGCAACCCGCTCACCTTCTAGGAGGCCCGCCGTGCACAGGAGTCTGACATCCGAAATTATAAGGATACGAGTGGTGAATGGTGATGTTCTCATTGCGATTACACTGAGGGTGTGCCAGCCCCCGACCACATGACAGCTGGTGCACTACAGTTTTTTGTAACCGATAGAATGAATAAAAAGTGAAATTATATTGTAGCCCTCTTCCCGACCAAATACACATAAACATCACGCTCAGGAAGGTCTGCATCTCCAGGTAAGCTTGCCAAGAAATGTGCATGATGTGCATTGTGTTTTGTTTAGAGCCTTGTGTACTTTTCCTTTGTCTTGCATGCTTCCCCAGTGTTTCGTCTGCTGCTGCTATGACAACGCACCGCCTCCGTCTAACCATCCACCTAACACGGTCTATTCATTTCAGAATGCGCACCTTCTTCGCTCTGGCATGTCTGGTGGCGGCGGCGGCGGCCGCACCGCAGCTGTTGGATGACTCCTACCTGCCGCCGGACCCGAAGCCCAGCTACCCGGAGCCGACCCGCTCCTGCCTGCCGGAGGCTGACGTCTACAAGACCGAGTACGTCACGGTACCCGTCAACAAGGAGGTGGTGCGCACGAGCACGGTGGTGGTGCCGGAGACGAAATATGTTGTTCGCACCCAGGTGGTGCCCACCACAGTCATCAAACAGGTGGTGTCTACACAGTTCGTGCCTGTCACCCAGGTGAAGCAAATTGTCTCCAAGGACATCCGCACTGTGTTCAGTACGGTGACTCGCCGCGGACAGGACCAGGTCATCCAGTCGACGATCACCCGCAACGTGCCCGTCGTGAAGACCGAGTACGTGACCCGCACCGAGGTGGTGAGGAAGACGGTGCCGCAGGTGGTGGTGGAGACGCGCGTCTCCACCCAGATCGTGCAGCAGACGAAGCAGGTGCCGCAGATCAGTACCAAGACGCAGACCGAGCGCCAGCAGCTGCCTGACCAGACGGCCGTGAAGACCCAGTACGTCACCCAGACGGTCGTCCGCACCGAGACCCTGCCGGCGGTGACTGTTGTGCGCACTCTCGTCGATACTAAGACCCAGGTTGTGACGCAGACGCAGCAGCAGCCGGCTCGCACCGTGACGGTGTTCAAAACCCAGGTGAAGACGCAGATCCAGCAGGTGGTCAGCACCCAGTTCGTGCCGCAGGTGGTCAAGGAGACGAAGACCAACTA
Organism: Semibalanus balanoides; assembly: GCA_014673585.1. Classification (NCBI taxonomy): domain Eukaryota; kingdom Metazoa; phylum Arthropoda; class Thecostraca; order Balanomorpha; family Balanidae; genus Semibalanus; species Semibalanus balanoides. The sequence continues at coordinate 230,461 of VOPJ01012271.1, forward strand.
CGTCACGCGCGTCGTGACCGACTACCAGACCCGCCAGGTGGTGGTGCCGTCCACCAAGGTTGTGCAGCGCGTCATCACGGTGACCAACTTCAAGACCGAGATCCGCCAGCGCGCCGTCACCCAGACCAACTACAAGACGGTCTCCGTCACCAAGGTGCAGCAGGGTCCGGGCAGGACCGTCATCGAGACCAGCGTGCAGTACGTCGACCGTGTCCAGCAGATCCCGGGCAACACCCGCACTGTGTTGAAGGAGCGCACGAACCTCCGCACCGTCACCGAGACGTCCAACGTGGTGCGCGACCAGGTCAGCACCGTCTACAAGACCAACGTGGTCAAGGCGACCTGCGGCTACGACTACAAGGCCCCCAACAACCCGCTGCTCTTCTAGGTACCATGCTTTCGCCGTGCAACATCAAGCCGCAGAGAGCGCGGCTAGTCCTTGGTAATTTCTTACATCCGTAGCGTTAGCTGCCTTGTGGTCGGGCAGTGTAGCGCACCCTCAGTGTAATCGCAATAAAGATATAAAAATAACAGTGTTGTTTTCTCCTCATTTGCATTGGCTGTGGGTGTGGGTGAGGGCGGGACGAAACTCGACTAGAAAAGCGATATTGATGCCTGTGGTACGCATAGAGCAATACAACATCTTGATAAACACAAGCCAAGGGCAAAATGACGAGAACGATGGAATAGTAACTCTATCAGCTAGCCAGCTAAGTGCTATAAGCTAAGTGGTAACCATCAGCTACTATTTAGTGTAACTATCACGGCTACCAGCCAGTCAGTGCTGCCTCGAAGATTAGTAACCGGAGAGCATAGACGGCGTCCATCTTAATAAACCGCTCTAATCCGCTCCAAGATCCCAGATCAAATCCTAAGATCGCGTGACAGCAGTATGCTTGTTTGTCGCGGGTTTGTGGTATGTGTTGCAAGAACAAATGGGATTTAGAGGCCGACAGATGTGCGATCTTGGTAGCTTTACACGGTCGGCATTGCTTAGACCGTGTGCTTAATGCTGACGCAAGGTCTCTTCCGAATTACAACGCTGCTTTAAGCACTTCAGTAAGGCGATTCTAGAAGGATTAGAACTGGTGTAGCCCAGTTAGTGGAAAAAATCATCATAGCAGAAAAGCAGCTTAGCTATGAGGATATTTTAAAAAATGGGATGAACATGCCCATGGATTTTTATTATTTCTCCAGGAACATTTAGTTTTGTTTACTACGTCTTATTAAATATCATACATGGCCGTTGATGGCTTTAAATATAGATATGCATGTCAAGTACATGCCTACAATATTTTCAACGATAATGTGATTTTCGGGAGTCATTATCAACATCATTATCTAGTTGCTCGCAAATCTTTGTGGGATGCATATCAGCTGCATAGATTTTTACAATTCATGTATGTCAATATATAAAACATACATGGTGTAAGCTAAGCATGCTAGTTAAGGTGTAATCACCTTTTTCGTCAAATATTAATATACGCGATACACGAAATTTATGTTTTAAATGCACAAATATTTCACTGGCTTCCCTTTGGACATCATTTTGTGTCATCGAGTATTCTTAGTTTGTATATTAAAATTCAACAAATTTTATTTTTACTATCTTCGGCAATGTGTCCAAAGTTGCATAATTGCATTACAACCGTGTCCATTTCAATCAGATCTTTGCATATTCAATTCATGTTTTATTGAGTCATTTGTGTTGATTCGTGTGAGTTTGGGACATTTTGGGTTACACGTGAGTTAGGCCACAAAATGATGTATCTGGGTATAGTGTACCAGTACTGTTTTGACGTGTGTTATCGTGGCGAGTTGAGAGAGAGCGTAGCGTCCATATACAATTATAAATATGAGTCAAGGTTGAGGGTCTAGCCGGAAGACATACTGCGCCTCGGTATTGCACCTTCAACGTACTATAAGATATGTGGGTTGGTTCGCAGTACATGTATCCACGGTTTATCTGTTACTGAGTCTTCATCGGTAAACTTTTCACACAGAACGTATCTGCAATGTTGTTCGTTTATTTAGTTGGTTAAATCTGATTATTATAAATACTCTCACGATACTGAGTTGTTATTGGCAACTCTATCCATGAATAGAACATTACCTGCGATGCTGAGTTGTTATTATTTGTAAATTACACGTAACGATCCACACGATACTGTCTACCGTCAATGTTGATATTAGTACTGTTTAACACAGCTACATTATCCGGCGATTGCTGAGCGTGCTGGTTGTAAAAGTGCCTCGGTGGCGGTGCCCCCTTGTTTTGGACGCCTCGGTTTGGCCCGCTCGTCCTCCCCTCTTTTCTGTCCCCGCCACCCACCAAAGTACTCCTGCCGAGCTGTCGATCCTATATGCATGGTCTTAACACCCATTGGGAGTTGATCGTCACTCGCTAGACAGCCGGGTCCTTTGTGTTTGCCCTGGGATGGATTGGTGGTCACACCTGCGGCGCAATACAGTGGCGTTGATCACTGTGATCACGTTCCATGTTGGCGCTGAGGAATGCCTTGTCACAGCCTAGCGGCAAATACGGTGGCGCTCATGCTACTTGTGATCATCGTCCCCATAGATCTGTGGCGTCTGATGATGGCTGTCATCAGTGTGCGTCGTGCAATTCAGGGCGCGCTGATCACTTGTGACTTATCGTAATATGGGTGGTGTTGAGTAGCTGCATTCATGCCTGGGCATATACATGGGGCGTGCTCCATCACTGTGTGATTCACGTGGGTGTTAATGATCGTGGTCTTGCTGTATGTGTCACAGCCTGCTCGGCAGATACCTGGGCGTCATCACTCTGTGACGCGTATCAACGTGGGCTGTTCTTGATGATGCTGTCATCAGCTGCGTATACACGTGGCGCTCATCACTGGGAGCGGTATAGACACTGTTGGTCGCCTGATGTTTCACCCTGCGGCAATCCACGTGGCCGCTCTATCACTTGTGTGACACGTAAACACGTGGCGCTGATGATGCTGTCACAGCCTGCGGTGAGCACGTGGCGCTGATCACTGTGACGCAATTTCTCACGGAGCAAACACGGCTATAAGAACGTCCATGCATACAAAGCACGGGTCCAGGCGGTCGGGGCACGCAGACTGCATAGTGATTGGCTGTGTTTTGTTTCTGCGTCGGCGCAAAAAGTCCGCGTTGCGAGGACGATGATGCAAATATTTGGATGTGTTGAAGTCTTAGAAATGTTTTCCTGAGCTACTTTGTGGAATGTTAGGGTGTTCTGCTCTGTGCTTTGCTGTACAGCGTTTAGTTAGTTAATTGCTACTTTTTTATGATCTTATAGCTGCGGATTAGTGACATATAAGTCAAAGTGAGAAAAAATCGTGTATTCATGGTGTCTCTTTAACCTATACCTGCATATGCATTATGCATTCTTTATATAAAACAAAGTCAGTATAATATTTGAAATAGCACATAGAAGGGTCGCTTCGCATGCCTCTGATGCGAAGCATGCCACAATTCTCAACTACGCCAAGATGTTAATTTTGGAGCGATTGACTGATCTAGTTTAAGGTTTCCGTGGCCTTAAGATCAACGGCCGTCACACTGGAGATAACACTCGCAGACGGGAAATACAAACATATACAATATGCCTCATTTTAACTGAAGAGTAAGCTTGCTCAGGTAGATGGATTCACTGACAGCATGCGGTGACGGCCGAGGTGACATCCACCTCGCATGACTCGCTGGAATGTGGCGTTGCGTTGAAGAGGCCGGATTGGTGGCCGTTGTGGTTGGAAACTCATCCAGTATCGCGAGTCCGCTAGCAGGTATACAAGCTGACGTGACGTGTGTGCCGCCGGCCGACTTGAGTCCGGTATTCTTGTCTGCTGCGGGGTTTCCTCATACTAGGTTCATAGCACAGGTCAGTTCACAGGTCATCGACTATAAGGTCATCAACAGGTCATCACATGGCATGTCACAGGCTGCTTCACAAGGTCATTCATACAGAGTCAATAGATATCACAGGTCATATCACAGGTTAATCACAGGTTCATCATCAGGTCATTCACAGTATCACAGATCTATTCAAGGTGTCATCACAGGTCGATCGACAGAGTCACAGATTCATCCATCAGGTCGATCACAGGTTTATCACATGAGGTTGTCATCACAGTGTCATTACAGTGTCATTTTAGGGTTCATCGGATGTCATGCGTCAGGTCTTCGTTAGGTCTCGAAGGTTCATCCTGCATGGTCGATTAAAGGTCGTTTTACAAAGTTGTCATCAAGGTATTGCAGGTCAATCTGCAGGTCATCGCAGGTCATCGCAGGTCATCACAGGTCATCACAGGTCATCACAGGTCATCACAGGTCATCACAGGTCATCACAGGTCATCACAGGGGCACATAATGCCCACAGGGGCACATAATAAAGCTGAACGTGTCATACGCAGGTCATACGAACAGCAGACACACCACAGATGAATGAAGGCAGTCGCAGCCTCCATTTTAAAAACAAACAAGTTTTATATTGCGACTTTACTGTCATTGAGCGACAAACCTACTGGCGATACGTATGTAAAATAAACTGAACTGAACTAATTTTAAATTAACTAATATAAGCAAAACTTATCTAAGCTGAAACGAACTAAACTTATATGCTAAAATTAACTAAACTTATCTAAGCTAAACTAAACTAAAGTTGACTAACCCAAACTAAAGTGAAACTATACTTAACTAAGCTAAGCTAAAATTAAGTAGACTAAACTATACTTAAGTAAACTTAAACCAAGCTTAATTACAATGAACTGAACAAAGCTAAACTACGCCAAACTGAACAAATTTATCAAGATCGGAACGGCATTACAGATTTGTGCTAAGGCATGAGAAGATTCGTGACAACGAGCTGCGTAACTCTGACTTCTGCTCCATTCGATCAAGCATCTCCTGTTCACTCGCGAATTTCGGGTAAAAACTGCACACGACTCATAGTCGCTGGAGGGTTCTCCCCAGTCCCCACCCTATGACTTGACCTGACCACGCCCAGCACCACCGACCACAGACCATCACAGCCAAGCGCCGAGTTCGATCTATCCTGCTCACTGATCAGGACTGCACGAATAATGCATTGTCTTTGTCAGTGATCGACTAATAATGTTCTAAAGACGAGGGATCACCACAAGCAATTAGCGCTCGGTAAACCGGGATCATCATCCTTATTCCTTCTCGATTTATTTGCAAGAAGGGACAAGACTGAAGTTACCTTCAAGCTTTCAGCTTGGGTGCCCAAATATAAATTTTCATATATCTTCGCATTTGATACTCGCATCATTTGGTGGAAGATAAGCACCATCTAAGGATAAAATCCTAGATTTAGATATTTGCATTCTACAAAAAATCATTTATCGTATTTTTATCATCGTATCCTATACGATGGTGCAGCAGTTACTATATCTTCTCAATTGCATATAACACTATATCACAATAATTAATCCACGTCACTTTTGACTTAACTCACCAGCACAGTGTCAGTGGTAGGGTCGAGAACCTTGACGAGATTATTTGTGCGACTCGCCAGAAGCTTTGCGTGGGAGTTTAGCTCACTTGTTGATTCCGGTATTTGCTGAATACGTATTTAGTGCGGACTTTCAGCAGTTCCATGGATCCGACCACGCCTTGTGGACAGCAACTAGTGAAGCATGCGAAATAAGTAACGTCGTCGCGCTAGTGTAATCATGTGGTTCACGGATAATATTTTCTCTACCACCAGTCACAATAACAAACGATCCTCAGTAAAGCTGTCTATCGTGCTTGCTTTAATAGATTCTCAATTGTAGTTGTAGAGGATACATGTGTCTTGCCTATTTTTCGGCAAGAATACTTTTATGAAGCAAGGTGGTAATGGCAATTAGATATGGCTTGAATGGCGCCCAGTAGGGACGTAATCAACTACCCTGCGCTTTTACAAAGACCAGTTCATCAGTCTGCCGCAAGAATGCTTGAATCAGCCCGTCGGACCGTCCCCAGTGCTCAATTCTCTGCTCAATCGTCCCCGCGTCGCGCCGACTAGCTCCACTTGCATGCGCCAATCAATCAGGCTGCCTTCACAGCAGGTGGTGGGGCGACCGTCGGGGTGGGGTGGGGTGGGGTGGGGTGGAGGGGCATCGATCTACATACCTTCCGTGCGAGCGAATGTCGAGACGGCTCCGCTGCCCAAGCCGACGAACACCCGCCCGTCCAGGTAAATCATGGAAGTGACCGCGGCGCCCAGCTGCGTCTTGACGGTCGTCTTCTTGACGCGGATGTAGTCGTTGCAGTTGTAGACGTAGATGCAGCCGTCTTCGGTGCCGATCCACATCGTTGCCTGCGGCAGCTTTGCTTCGTCGGTCGCCCCCCGCGACGCGGAGGTGGACTCGCCCGCCTCCCCTCGGCGACCGCAGGTGGACTCGTCCGCAGACAGGTCCGAGTCGGAGGAGCTGCAGTGAACAAAAGCATGACATCGATGGCCGGTATAATTGCCAGCTGCAGCGGCAGTAACGATCGGGTAGCGTTTGTTCACAAGCAATTTGGCCGTGTCCAATCAAATTATACAAAGTCAGTATCCATCGGTAGTTTTTGTCTTGTTCTCGTGCAACTGCTCAGGTGGGGTTAGGTACTAGGTCAGGAACGTGGTGTAGATATATCGTGAGCACTGCAAAAGCAAATTTGTATTTTAATTATTCGCGGTTTGTGTGGTGCTCCATCTTCTTCGCATATAACTACATCTTGTCACTTACCTGTACATTCCGGTCTTGTTTGATTTACTCTCTCTTAGGCTCATTCTTTGATGCCTTGATTCAGGCGCCTGGATCCAGAAATTCTCTTATACGGAGGATCTGAGAGGGCATTTTGGGTAAGTTTGCACGGCCGCCGATGTTTATGGCGTGTCAAATGTGTGGGGGTAGTTAATTGCATGCTTTTGTTTCGTGTGCTTCGCTAAATATCCGTTTTTGTGAAACAAATATCATATAATAGGAGTGATTATGAATTGCACGTTGCACTGCCATTGTAATGATATGTGTTTTGGCATGCCTTGCCTTTAAATTCATAGTTCGTATCTTTTGGGGAGTGCCAATTTGACACCAACAGGCGTCATCCTATTAATCTGCGTCTGGTTTTTAGGGTTATCTCTGCTTAGCTCTGCCTTCATGCCCCTTTGATTTTATTTAATTTGATAATATCGGTATGAAGCGTCGGTTATGCCTAATAATTTTTCAGTCCTTGCTGAGAAAACAATTTCCAATGTTGACTGCCTAATATAAGGTAGGATATACATAAAACATACATCGATCTGCACTGGGCACAGATTGTTTAGCGTCATTTATTACACTTAACAAGTNAATTTACCGGCCACTGGTTATTCTGGTTTCAGAGTCTATTATCTAGCGAGTTCTCACCAAAAAGGCATCGTGAGGTCACGCAAGTTTTGTGGTGTGGCTCGACATGTTATGATTAATTACAAACAAATCTAAAAGATGGTTTCGGATCTACATAGTCTTGTCAACAAAAGGCATCAAAGCTAGACAGCAAAACACTAGCACATGTCAATAATCCCGTCACCTGGCTCGGTGCAGCGTGCGAGCAATGCTCTTACAAGACTCCAAAGTTTGATTCCTGTTGATTGTTATGCTCGCAGTCGCCGTAACAAGGGTAGACTAAACAAGAAGCTTTGAAGTTGTCAGATTTCAACCGTGAAGGTCTTTGTGCCAGCTGGCTCCTTTGTCGATCACTGTACAACAATTCCTAGTGCACTGACGGCTGATATGCGGGCACTTTATCAGAAGATGACTTATTAGTCGTTTTCACGAAGGACTTTATACACCGGGCAATTAAGGCGTTTGGGGCGTTTGGGGCGTTTGGGGCGATTGGGGTGTTGGGGTTTTGGTTTAAATGAGGGGGGAGGAGGGGGCAGGCTTAGAGCTATGGAAACGGACACGGTGTAGGTCCAAATGTCCTTTAATTCCAAAAATGCCAAAATTCCCAAATTCTGCCCCTCCATTAAAACCAAAACGCCTCAAACACCCCAACGCCCCAAACGCACCAATCACCTTTGAACGCCCACAAGCGCCCCAATCACCGGGTAAATAAAATCCTTCGTGGAAAAACGGCTATTGATTGCTGTTTTTAACCTCCCCGTGCTTCCAAACAACTTAGCGCCCTCGATTCCTCGATGATGGCCGATGCATCGGACGGCATCTAAAACGGCATCTGACACCAAGATGCCAAACCTTCTGATCCCTGACGGCTCTCGATGACTGCAGATTGCAAGTTGTCTTCACAGGATGACCTTCAGGGTCAGCTCCGTGTCGTAGCCTGTCTGACCTCAGGCAGCCCAGACAGCCGAGGAGAGGACACACGCTCACGCACTAGTTACCGTACTATTCGCAATTGCGTTGCAAACGAAACCGCCAATGCATCCATGCACATCGGGCGAGTTTTTTTGTCGGAGTCTTGTCATCTAAATCTTAGTGAGCAATCAATTGTATTTTAAGGTCGTATTAACCACTGGGTGAATGCCGATCTAATTGTAGAGATCTCAAGTCGCCAAGCACCCAAGACACAGTGCGATGTCAAACTAAAGACTCAAGTGGCGACAAAGATGACCTTCTTATGACAGTGCAGTGTTACATGGCCTGACCATGAAATAAAACGGCCGGAAACCCGTTTGATAGGATTTCACCTTGCCATATGAAACTGAACTGAGAGAATACCAGGCCAGTGGAGTTCTCACTAATCTGTCCACTTTGGTCGATATCGGATCCGGAGCTCGTGTCGTATCGATTTGATTTGTCCTGATTCTTCTACATTTGTGGACATCCGTGTTGTTGGCTTCTCCATTGTTTGTCCCGGATCTTTGTCGGGATAGAGCCAGTTTCATAAACTAAAGCCATAAATAGTTCAACGATACGATAGTTCATAGTTCGACGTCATTCTACGTCAGATGCCGTCGAGGCGTTTATCGAGAGCTTCCGAGGAACGTCTGCGCCGTTTTCCGAAACTGTTGCGCCGGAGTTGCCCTGCTATCATCTCCGCACCGGAAGTGACGCGGCTGGCTGCACTCAGCTGACATCACCGTATTGTCCCCAACACGGACACGAAAAGCACCACTCCGCTGTGACCGCATCATTCCAGGAGCGGCCTGCAGCCACTAGGCCTGTTCAGAGGGGAGAGGGAGGGGTTACCCAGTGACCGGGCCGAGGTGTTCAGAGGGGAGGGGGAGGGGTGGACAGGGAAGCACGCGTATGTGACGTCCCGATGCGTGCGGAACAATGGCGGCATTTTGACACGTGCGCTGGACGGGGTGCAGCGCAGGTAGACTCGCTCGGCCGTGAAAACAGCGAAACATTAACCCCGGTCGAGCGCGGTGACAGCTCTCAGTGTGAAATGGCACACTGACGCCGGGTGGCGTGGCAAGAAATCTGAGCCGCCGCAGTGGTGACGAGGCGATGGTGATGACGTAGACTAAGCGTACTGTGCACTAATCCAGGTCAAATATAGGCAGGTGTGGCCATTTTTTTTTCTTTTGACGGTTTAGACTAGAATGGAATATAGTGCCGATGTTAATAGTCATATGTCGTCAATCGTTTCAAATACGTTACTAAATATTTGTATGAGGAAAATGTAGGTAACCAAAATTTAACAATGCGTCAAACTCAATAGATAGCAGAAAGAGGAGCACATATGTCTGGTCCGGTGCTTATTGGGCGTTCGAAGGGCAACCGGTTATTTTTTGTCACTCAAATGCAAGCGCACCATCGCGCAAACAACATATTTTTCAATACAACGTAACGGTTCTTGCGAAATATGTATTGTTTATTGTTTGCCAAACTTCACTGTATTGGGTGCATTGACATACAAGCGGCACAACATTGAACACGAACCACTACAGTTTGATAGACGTACCCTTGTCTCAACTTCACTTGCCAGATGTGCTGTTACGACTAAAATGCATCCGTCTACTCATAATTCATTGATCTGGCAGTGACACAACAGTCACCTGACGTCATCACCTGGCAGTGACCTGGCAGTGACCTGGCAGTGACCTGACAGTGACCTGGAAGTGACCCGGCAGTGACCTGACAGTGACCTGATAGTGACCTGACAGTGACCTGGCAGTGGCGTGACAGTGACCTGGCAGTGACCTTGCAGTGACCTGGCAGTGACCTGGCAGTGAACTGGCAGTGACCTGGCAGTGACCTGACAGTGACCTGACAGTGACCTGATAGTGACCTGATAGTGACCTGGCAGTGGCGTGACAGTGACCTGGCAGTGACCTGGCAGTGACCTGGCAGTGACCTGGCAGTGACCTGACGCTGTGTAACCCTCAGGCGGAGGCCCAGCAGTCGGCCCGGGCCGAGCGGTGCCGTCACCCGAACCCTGACGATGACAACCTGGACACCTGCCTGGAGGAGGACCTCGGCTTCAACGTCATTGGAAACGGCAACAACCTGTGGAAAGAAAAAGCCACCGAGCGTAAGTAAACATTCCTCATTGGGCTTACTGCCTTCTGATGCTTAACGCGGAAGTGTTTACAGAATCACAGATACAAAAATTGCATCCAGTTGTACGTCACAGATTTTATGTCGTTAATATCATAATGTATCCGGCAGTGACTTGTAGCCTAGGTCTACTACAAATGAGAGCGATTGACACGGGTAGGACAGTCAATTATTGCAGACAAGCAGACCTACACCACGTGAGATCGTGCACTGGTCTGCAATAGATTAACACCCAGGACATAATTCACATTTGGCTGAAGTTATCTTATATGTGAGCTTATTCTCTGCATAGCTTAGTATTCTCTCAGGCATATAGGAAATAAATGTCTTGACACCTACCTCAAGGGAGGATGAGCCACTGTTGAAAATGTACATTAAGCACGGGGGGAAAAGAACATCTTAGCCAATGACCATTTCACGACGTAGATCACGATTATTAGAGAGCACTAGAGACAATACGACACCGCTCTCGGGTCGACAAGCTTGCCGAATTGTGTACCTAAGCAACAATCAATAACGTAAATTAAGGTATCTGTCTTTCTTTTTTTTTTTTGTGTTGGTTAATTCACAGAGTGCAGGAAAGTTTTTCTGTGAGATATATGTGAGCATATGTGCTTCAGCAAAGCACTATAACTTCTCCTTGATTCCAATATTACACAAGACTCTCTTAGGATTTTTGTATCCTGCGCTATCACTATAGAGCTCGCACTCACTTCTCTCCGGAAGTCGCTGTTTAACACAGCCCTAATACACGCTTAACATATCGATGCGAGACAAAACGCACTAGCTTGATATTCCCTTTGCTGCTTGTACTAGTAGTCTCAAGTCTGGCACGCTCCCCATCAAGGCTGCCAATCAAAGTTCCTGCCTATTTCCCGCTGCGTAGCGCTAAACCTCTGGACTGCACTCAGCTTGTGTCTCACCTATACTGGCCAGAACCAAGCAAGTTACAAGACCAAGCACGGAGCGTTCACGGTCCTGTGTGGCCGTGGAGTGCTAGGGTTGACGGGTAAGTAGTGAATATGATGGTACCTTGGGAAAGAAAGGGGAGACCCGATGCTATGTCGAGTGCACATTTTTTCATGAGGAAGGTTATGTGTGAGTCGGCTCTTCTCCTCCACTCCGGTCGGGGGCGAGCGCCTTTACGATGTGGGAATCTCTAAACTGGATCCGCGCGTCTGGCTCAGTCGTGAAGGTCACTTGGTATATACAACCGTCAGCCGGCACACGAGTCCTAGTTGAGCTGTAGAATGTCGTTACTTCCAGCCTACTAATGCCAGCCCAACATGTGTTGAGTAATACTCACCGTAAGGTGACAGTGGCATTGAGGGATATATGTTATACAAAGTCAGAGAGTCCCCCTACACGAGCTAGTGAAAAGAGTCTCGGTATCCTGGGTGGGGCTTACATCTGTGTTCTCGCGTTCTAGTGTGTCTGAGAGAGGAGTAGATATCTATTTCTCGGATGACACAATAGTAGCGTCCTTTATGGAGATACCACGCAGGAGTAGGCAACTTGAAACACTTTATTATGGTATTTTGATATAGTGCCGCCTTCGTTGATGTTTGTTGATGTTGTGGAGGGTATCGCTCTGCCGACACACTCTAAAATCTCATGCATTTCAAACACAAATAGATGATTATCCATTTGTCTAGGTAGTATACACCGCCTCACCATAATGCCATACATCCAATATGTAAGTAAAGTGACTTATATAATGGCCTCGATCTGCAGGCGGCACTAATTGCAACTAACCGGTCACTTATGCCATCGATAGGTTTCTATAACCGATGTAAAATAGAGAGAGGGTGACTGTGTCCATTAATGAAAGACCATAAAGCACCCTGTTATCCCGGATCCAAGATCAATCTGGTGACAGTGGAGCCAGGTACGACTGGAATGTGTTTGGGATCCATGTAGTGCATGGCGTGGACTTGTTTTTGTGACGCGAGAGATAGGCTCGTAACCTGGCAGGGTGGACATGCCAACGATGAACGAAAGATGATCATTACACAAAGCTTAACCGTGTATGTGGGTCAGCGAACAGAAATACCCGCAAATCGGTTGAGAACTAGCATTGATGGAGTTGGGCTCTGGACACCACCAGCCCGCTTCGACAAGTTGACCGCCATCGTGTTGCCCATTTTTCGGCAACTGTGACGAACAGAAGTATGTGCTCGCTGCCTTGAGACGGAACAATTGACAGAATAGCGGCTGAATATCAACATCCTTACATGGAACTGCTGCCATCCATGTTGTCCTCAAAAGATCGCTCGGGAGGAGCTCTGTTGGTTGTTATGTCTTGCAGTATAAACAGTGAATCCTCGATTCCTCCCCGCAAAGAGATTTCGTCTAATCATTTGATTCTGGATCTGGTCTGTTCGTAAAGCGCTATAGTTTGGGCGGTCGAAGGACAACCGGTCCGTACATGTTAAAGAGATACTAGGCAATGATATATTCATGATATTAGACGCACGTCACTACATAAACCGAAGCATTCTTCCCTATGAGGAGAATATTTGCCTGTATAAGGCTCCGCACCCAGCTCAGGTAACCCAACCCGCACACCGTGCCAGAGTGGGCACGGAGTGCGGCGGCTCGTTTTCAACGTATGATAAAACGATGAACCACACAGAGTTTGGCACAAACATCACCGACCCCCCCAGATCAGCCCGCCAAGCCTGTGACCCTTGGTCAGTGCCGAAGTTTTTTTGGCGTAGGCCGTCGGTTATTTTCGGCGCATGCTGTAGTGCAAAGTGCATCCTCAGTCATGTGCCTGGGGTCACAGGGAAGGCCGAGCGAGCCGGGACGTTGTAGTGGAGCGGAGTTGTTCCAACCCCCAAAGTGCTGGGCGCGAGGCGGTCGGGGCTACACAATGGCCACCACGAGCGGTCCCTCCTGTTCAAAAACCGCCGATTATGAGTTTTTATTTTATTAAACCGTTACAAGCCAGACGATTATACGTTTTGATCCTAGATCTCTTATCTTTCACCTTATGTGAGGAAGGCATGGTATGTTATAATATGGTACTTTACGCAGAGCTTAAGGCTTTATACGGTTAAGCGAAAATATTTAGATTTAGGTTATCGAGTCTACATCTTGAAAATTTATACTGTTGCCTAAGATGTGCGCTAAATATTATGGTGCTGCTATCCCAACAAATGACACATTAATGATCTTATTAATGAGCTTCCCGCTTGTTGCTGTCTCAGACTCACGTGCAAACTCACAAGGTGCTATGTTCTAGTTACATTGTGCTAGCAGCGAAGGAGATCGCTGCAGACATTGCGCGGTATAGAGGTAGGCAGAGAGCGACAGATTAGAGAACGTTAATTGTTACACTCACGGATGAATTCCCACATGGATAGACTGATACTACGCGTGTACTCTATTTTCTTTCTCCGTATTCTTCGATAGCAAGATTGATTATGGGTCCCAAACTGTAGAAGCGGGAATATTGGGCCTGATATAGACACGCACAATCTCAGCGATTATCACTCACGAGCTTCAAAGCATATTGTAATACCCACTCTACAACTTTCACAGCTCCTCACATCATCTATTAAATCGCAACACCAATTAAACAATTGATCATTCTAATCGCACTTTCTCGGGTCACAAATCACCACACGTTCATTGAACGAGGATTTAGAAGGTTTTGATAGGCTTCCAAGAAAACAGTGTCCTGAGAATCGCCGTAAAAGAGATTGGGTTGTAAGAGCACGATGGACTGATAATAAAAATCGTGCTGGTTAATGGCCATATAAACGAGTGTACACGCGTCAGTATTAAGTTATCTTGGCACACAGCTATTTTCTCACCAGGTCAATATTTTTTGCAAAATAGTGGTATCTGACATAGAAGTTGTTTTGTTCCAGCTATTTGAGAATTGATACAGCTAAAATTCGGGGCACAGTCAGGTCCCGGTGTCAGCACTAAATTTCGGAAAGTGCGAATTGTAAGGATGAGTTGCAGGGAATTGAATAATACTCCTATTGTGTATTTATATGCAGTGACTAATGCAATTATCCATGCTTTTTTGCGAAAATAGATCGGACCGGTAATCCATGATCGTTCCATAGCATCATTCACAGCGCATGATTTAGGGATCGGCTGCTATGTGCGACGCCCAGCTATCAGTATGCGATGGTATCTGCTTCGAATATTTGCGCAATTGCACGCCGGTTGTTGCAATCGGGTCAGACCACTACGAGCCCACTTCAGCTCCTACAAGACGAGCGAATTCTGCCAGTCAGCTATACTCTAAATCGCGTGTCCAAGTCAGTTCCACTAAATTGGCAAACGCAGAACTGCACTATTTTTCGGCATCATTGGAAATAACCCGTCTGTCTTGGCTTGCCCTTAACAACCAATCCACGGCAGTAAAATGAGCTAGTACCCCCGACGAGACGATGTGAACGAAATCCCTATTATTTCCATCATGCGCGCGTGTACGTTGTCACGCGGTATGAACGTATGGCACTGCCAGCATATGCTGCAATTTGCAATAATTTGGCCAAATTTGCAATACGCCTTTAAACTTGCAATTATAATTGAGCTGTTATAAACATTACTTCACATAAAGAATGAAATGTTTATTCTGGTATTGGTAAGCATTTATTTGTTTGCAGTATGATTATCAACTACGAAATGAAACTAGTCAGTCAATTTTATTATTTATAACCAAACTGCATAGTCAATAGTCATGCCTGGACTGGCTGAAGTACCTACAGGTCCATCGTCACTAACAACCTCTTCGTGCAGTTGTTCAACTTTGCCAATTTCGTTCTGTTCGTGCACGCAGCCATGAAGATACCGTTATGCCATGGTCTCAAGCCAGTCATGGCCCTGGCAACTCTCCCTCTCTCTCCATCCACTTCAGCCTCCGTCAGCGCTCCTCCATCTGTGATCCTCCCTGATACCGCTAAGTGCAGCTTACAGACAACCTTGCTGTTGCCATGGGCATACGCCCGCGCTCGGTAGACATCTTCATTACACAACCATTTACCCCAGTTTTTCACCCGTCACCAGTCACCAGTCACCAGTCCACCAGCCGTCACCAAGTCCACCAGTCATTCCGTCACAGTCACCCCGTTACCAAGTCACCCATCACCCGTCACCCGTCACCAGTCACCCGTCACCCGTCACCAGTCACCCGTCACCAGTCACCCGTCACCAGTCACCAGTCACCAGTCACCAGTCACCAGACGTCCCCATACTCAGCAGTCAGCAGTCACCAGTCACCAGTCACCAATCACCAGTCACCAGACGTCCCCATACTCAGCAGTCAGCAGTCTGCTCTGTCCCCATTCGTCCGTCACGGCTGCGGAGTCGGACAACATGTAGACCCCGTTGTTGTCTTGCGTCACGACTCACGAGCCCCGCCTTCCGTGTGTCAGAGCGGCTCTCCGATCCGCTCCGTTGGTCCGATCCGCCCGAGTATGACCTTCCAGAGCTGATTAAACAGAGCCGGGCATGGATGGAGCATGGCACGCTGTCGCCATGGCCACTCCGTCGCGGGAGAGACAAAGGAGAGTTAAGAGAGGCGTGAAACAAAGGAGAATTAAACGTTCTCGGGATCGCGTATTAGAAACGGGATGTTACAGCGGTATATGTGTCAAAAGCCGGGGAGAGATCAACTCCCCCGGACAGTGACAGCGGGGATTGTGTACGTTTACTTGTCATGCACGTGAAGGGGTTACGTCAGAGTCAAGGTATGCCGTTTAGACGCTGGATGATGAGATTCAGTGCAATAAAGCTGCTGTGATATCACTGATAGTTCGTGTAGGTACTTAACAGATAGTTGCTTGAAGTTTTTTTGGGTAAGAGCATTTCTCAAACTGGGAAAACTGAGCTCATCCCATTCCCAGTGATTCCTGAGAGATACCGGAAGAGATAATCACATATCTTTTAGGGGTAACAACTTGGGTAAATAGCAACAGTCCAGTTTTAGTTCCACCAATAGACAAGTTGCAGGTTGTTTGGTGAATATGTGCAAAATAATAAGAAAAATGTGCTGATCAACGTGGATACACTCATTTTGCATACAGAGCAATATTCAGAGAGATATTTTGCCTGTAAAAGTTATTTATTTAAATAAAGCACTTGATGTAGTGACGTCATTTACAAATATTGCGCACATCCCATTCATGGAAAGCATGTTATTTCCAAAATTTTCCCACGTGGCAAAATATAAATGGTTAACGCTTTCGCCTATGACTTACTGTCCACACCAAACTACTCAGAAAATAATCATGGAAATTTAATGGCTGTGTTGTCACAGCACCACCAGCGTCATCTAAATATCCTCTAGAGCACATGTTCGAGATAGGCCTTCCGTTTCGGCTGAGGCACAAGCTCTGCCCTCCAACCTCAAACTCACCAAGCTGCTTACGGTACCTTGCCGGCAGGGATGGTCCGCAACGTGCAGTCCCATGTCTGTTCTTTAGTTGCTTCCCTGGTTGGAGATTCTTCTAAAACACCTTATAACTCGTTTAGTTAGCTCCACAGAAAGCTGTTAAGTGGGCTCCAAATCCAGATGCTTGCCTCATGAAACCTGCCCCATAAACGTATCTTACAAAAAATGGACCAGTAGCCCTCAATGCCTGTCTGAAATAGTGTCTGTCGGATCCAGAGCTTATAATGGAAAAGAGATCTAGATCATCCTTTAGGACCGTTGGCTTGTAGCAAATCCGTTAAAATGCCTTTGAGCTGCCGTTACGATTATTGATACGTGGTCACAAGGTATATGATATTCTTCTACATTTTAGTTTTGTGTTTGTTTTAGTAAAGTTGCATGATTTCAAATGAGCGATATTTACTTGAATGCGCTATATTCCGTGCTTGATTTCGACGCAATTAATCGGATCTGAATTTTGCGTTGTAACCTCTTACAAATTAATGTGTCCATCCGACTGCTAAATTATACTGATACCATCCTCGGTATCATTGCGCCTGAACTATTGCTAAATTTGCGTCACGACGCAATCTAGAGTAGCATGTAAATGGTTAATTACGTAAACATACTTATTATTAAATCCTGAAATATTCAGGGGAATTTATAATTAAAGTTGACTATCTATACAAATATTTAAAATAAATTGCGTTCAATCAAATACATAAAAACAGGGGGTTAGGTAACCTGCAACTTGTCCAATGCAAGCCAACATGATGGCAGAAAAGCAAACATATCCACTGTACCTTACTACGTTTTTGCTTCGTTTTTTTGGCAATTTTATTTAACCACCAACTTTTGACCGTATTGCATATAATGTAATGTACATGTAATGTAATGCATTACATGTAATGTAATGTAATGACCATATACATTACATGTAACGTAATGTATATGTAATGGATTTGCTGGTATTCAAGTTTGTTGCCCAAGAGATGCTATAATAACCGATTTATCACTCAGTGTTTGTTATGACAACTAAATTTCCCGCTAACTGTTTTTTTTCTTCATATATTTCTCAGCAAATGTGCACAGCTTGGGTTGAATGTCCTGAGAACCGGTAGGTACCAGTGTGGCAAAACTCGCCAGACATGAGTTGAATCTAACTAAATGATCTATAAATTTACTGAACCAAACATACCCGTTCATGTATTTTTGTATTATTTTTGGATGATTTTAGACCAATATTAATCCTTTTTTCACCTGGCACTTAGCACGATTTAATTCGTAAGCGATTGCATACGAATTGCTTCTCCCACCCTTTCAGTCACGGTTGATACATTGGCACATCTTATGTCTCGCGCGGAAGTGAACGGCTCTTGCGTGACAACTAACCGTAATCCCCTCCGGCAATCACGCCAGCCACCTACACTCCCCTGCTGGGCGCCGTCTCCCACGTATCACCCGCACCGCTGTGTGCCCAGTGCCACCACGAGCCAGGCACACTCAGCCCAGCTGCACCAGTCGACTCTGTGCCTGGTGCCGCCACGAGCCAGGCACGGGCACGCTCAACCCAGCAGCACCAGTCGACTATGTGTCTCCCAGCTGCTGACTCACGACCGGACCCCGCGTGACAACAGAAAGGCCGTGATGTCACGACCAGGAGTCGTGACTCGGCAGCCGCAGCAGACTCGTGAGTCGTGACTCCATAGCCGCAGGTGGCGGTCAGCCGGTGGACAAACAACCCCCGCCGCGCGCCGCTCGTGCTAACTCTGCGGTCGTCATGACCATCCTGTGGCTGGTCCGGCGTGCTATCTCGGGAAATGTGGACGCCTGCTGAGCTGGTCCAACATCGGATTTAGCTGGAAGTCGGCCGTGTGGACTGTGGTTCAGGTTCCCACGCGGTACCGCTGCTCGTCAGACGAGATGGGTTCCAGACGCGGCGTGACCAATGTCTAGCCGGCCAGTTCTGGGTGGGATGTTCGGCCAATCTGCCACAAAGCGGAGTTTCGCTGACTTTCACCGTGCCTGGCACTAGGTGCCACAGCCGTTCAGTCCACGGTCTACGGTCCACGGGGCGCACGCTCGCCGGTCCCGGGTCGCCGGCTCGATGGTTCGGTGCCGTGTCATCCTCGCCGGTCCCGGGTCGCCCGTTCGCCAGTTCGGTGCCGTGTAATGTAGGGTTGTTCAGCTCGGAGACCGGTGTACTGTCCAGGACGTGCCCTGCAGCTGTTAGCGCTCACCGCTCTGCCTCTGGTGCAGTTACCATCCGCCGTCGACGTCGACCATCCGCCGTCGACCAGAGCCGCCTGATGGGTCGACGGACGATCTATTAACCGCGGCCGCAGCGGACGATCAAGGCGGAAACGTTATGTGGCTCAGAAACGGCGTGAATCCGCTTGACTGGGCCTTCCTGTCGGCGACGCGGGCTGTCGTGTCAGTCGTGCCAGTCCGACGAGCGAGGATCAGTTGGCGGCGGTGCGCTGCGCCACGCACGCGCTGCTGCGTGCCAGTCCTAACGCCGCGTATAAGCTTCCTTGCACGCAGACGGCACGTGCGATATCGACACGGGTGCGAGAAGTAAACAGGGAACATCCGACACATTCTGCCCCGCTGTGCAGCCACATATAAACACACATACGAACGTGTTTTCGTGAAATGAATCTAGACAATGGCTTTTACACAACGTTGAGCAAAAGTAACAATTTTTTAAATTTTTGTATTTTATTTATTTATTTATTCATATTTATTATACACAATCTTTCGACAATCGTGTATTAATTACCATGTTAATGCTCACGCATACATATGACCTTTGCACACATGACAACATTTCTGCTTGTAATATCATGAATCGGAAATAATGTAACATGGGAATTTATGGTTTTGGTTCAATTAATGCTAGTTCCTGCTTTGCTTACCTTTATTTGATTAGATATGGCACCGAGTTGCATGTTATTACATGTGTTTGCTTATTAAGCAAATCCAGTCCAGACGTTTGATCTTCAAGGAACACCGAAGCCACATTGAGTACCATTTATGTTTACGATGGGTAGGTATATCTGAAACAGTCCAAGGCATGGGAACGCGCGCAAAACGCGACAACCTTTGATAACAATATGCTATTCTGCTGTCAGCTTCAAAGTAAGTATATGCAAAATGCGTATGAATGGTGTCAAGTCATGAGATTCGTTCCCTGATTAAGTTCTTCAAATGGTTCCAGTGCAGTTCGCTAATACAATATTTCGCACTAGGTTTGCTGGAGTATCCACCAAGGATTGTCAGGAAATTCCTGAGTTGAAACATGCACCTTTTACTAGACAAGTGACCCATGTTCCAGCAGCTGCCGTTCTCCGAACACAGCAACAAAGTGCATATATTCTGAGCTCAGGGGAACACTGGATGGCGTGAAATGCACGTGAATTACCCTCGACTTCACTAGTTTACTCAGCGGCTCATGCACGCCCCGAGACTAGCCGACATTTAGATTCCATATCGGTCCTCAACTGTGCGCTGACCGAAATCCACGGACTGTCCCCGTAAGCCAGTCGCTGAGTTCTGCTCTACCACCGCAGGCAGTCTGGGCAAAACCGGCCCTGTGCCTCCCTCCAGCGCACACTTACTGTGCGTTACGGCAGTGTGGTCCGTTTGACCCGGAGTCTGGTCCCAGTTAAAGGTCGCCGCTCCCTCCCTCCCTCTGACCACGGTCCTGGCCGGCGGCACCACACCACAGCACACCACACTCCACCGCCTCACCACCCCACCGCCCTGCCGATGGCCGTCGGTATGTTAGTTACACCACTGCACTCTGTGGAGGGTTACGCTAACTGCAGTCTGCCGGAGTGTCGCGGAACAGCAGCGGCATGCACCGCACCGCAGGCCAATCGGTGGTATCCGGCCGGCTAGCTGCCCCGTCTGCGGCAGTCAGCTTCCTCCGCGGTGACGTCATGTTTGACCAGTGACGTCATATTTGGGCAGTGACCGGTGAGAGGAGCGTCAGCTGGAGATTTCTAAGAATGACTCGGCTACTCAGAGACAATTGCGGTGTTGCGATAATGGTGACGGAAAGGATCAGGCTGGTACGATTATCAGACACGATCACATTAGGTTGAATTGGTTATTGGCTGTCCGTTTTTCGCAGAAGCCTTGGTGCGGCCTTAGTAACACCTGTCATATGAATTAAATGCGATTGTGGCTTAAAACGGTTCAGGGGCGGACTTTTCATCAACCAATTCACTGATTGGTATAGCGACATATGCTGAAAATGTACATTTCTATTGCAATTTTTTGGCTTACCGAAGCTGTTCACGATTACATAAGTAGGGAAGTATTATTAATTATTACTTTATCAACCGGTATGTTTCTACATTAACTTATTTTCCGGGAAAAAAGAGCTTCAGATGTCCGGACGCATTGTAAAAAGCACCGTAGCAACGACAAAGCCATTTGTTACTATCATACTGTTCACTTAACAATACACCCACAAAACCCTCCAATGTGCGTAGCCGTTGAAATCTAACGAGCTGTGTGAAGACAGCCCATGACAGCGGCACTGTCAAACTCGTCATCGAACGCACCCGCCCTGTCGGCCATGCAGACCAGGGTAACTAGACATCATGCAGACAGGCGGATACCATCCTGCCACTGGCAAGGCTACGGGGATTTCGTCCGGATTTTTAACGGCTCGGACCGGTTACCTGCCGTCATTGGCGGCGAAATCGTGCCGTTTGCCTGTCGACCGAGGCCTCGCCTCTCATTCTGTGTATCGCAGACCGATTGTGCGATTGTGTGGCTCTGACGGACAATGGACATCTTTACACCGCGCGGTGGTGCCGCGCCCCGTGCCGCGTCCGAAGCATGGCCTTTCCGCGATGTGCCGAGGTCATTTCCAACGCTGTGACGGGGCCGACGGCGCCGGCTGGAAGAGCCGACCCGTTATTACAGGGATATTGGCAGCTGGTGCAAATCCATCGCTTCGCGCGAGTTAAGGATATAATGGGGGAGACGGTTGCGGTATCGTATGCTCGAGTTATTTTAGAGGACATATCCTTATTTTACTTGCCCTAAAGTAGCATTTCTCTTTGTTGAGTCGGAAACTAAATTATTTTGGTTGAAAACAGTCCGTAAGTGATGTGATCGATACCGTGAGTGAGATTGATCATTGAACTTATAATCCGTCACTATCACGTCACCCTTCCTTACTCGCGGTACACAGAGTGAACTAAACGTTGAATTTTGGACACAATTGCGCCGCCCCCGAGCAAGTTTGGTCCGCGCTGATCCGTTTGTGACCTTACACGTGTGGGCATCCGGTGCGTGAAATGACGTTGGTGTGTTTGTGTGTTTGTGTGTGCTTCAGTCAGACTTCAGGCGTTCATGGCGGCGGAGGACCTGGCCAGCCGGATGCTGGTGTGGTACACCCTGACGGCCGGAATCGCCATCTCGGCCGCCCTCTTCATCGCCTGGTTCATGCCGAGCGCCACAGGTAAGGAGGAATGGAAGAAGAGAGAGAGAGGGAGAGAGGGAAGGAAGACTGGGCGCCACAGGACAGGAAAGAGAGGGGCGGACAGGGAGGAAATCATGATCAGGGAAGATGCAGGGAGAGAGGGAGATAGAGAAGACCGGTAGCCACACGGTCGTGGAAGTGTTGGGCGGCGAGGGGAACCGGACTACGGGAGAGAAAAGAAGCAGAAAGGGAGAGAGCTATGTGGACTGGCAGGGAGGGGAGACCGGCTTACACACTTCAGGGAAAAGACGGGCAGGTCGGAAGGGAGGGAGGGCTGAATCTCACAACTTAAGGAACAGACAGACAGACAGGGAGCAGACGCCGAATGGAATCTGGCAAATCAGTTGCAGCATTTGTGTGTTATTATTTCAACGCTAATTACACCCGTGCTTCAATAACTCCATCTACATGATAATATAGCTGTATCTATTTAAAGCTCAGGTTTTATATCTCAGCCATAGTCTCGTCAATCATTAACGTTTCCATAAAAGGAAAATCAAGTCGCATTGTTACAAAATAATATTTGTGCTCAGGGCCATAAGATGCTACTATCAGTACAATTTACAACATTTACATGAATATTAATTATTGTAAACACAGGTAGCTACCTACTCCCAGTTTACGTGGGTACTGAAGTTGTCGATTCCTGGGCGAAAAGCAGCTGCACATTCTGGACATGGCGAAGTGCAATTACAATATTATGTCGCGTATGGATGTTCTCTCCTCCAGTCGAGGCCCATTAGTCTGCTACCGTTCAGTCGTACACGAGTACCCGGTCTAGTACCCGTACACGAGTACCCGGTCTAGTACCCGGTCACACGAGTACCCGGTCTAGTACCCGGTCACACGAGTACCCGGTCTAGTACCCGTACACGAGTACCCTGTCTCGCCTGCCGTGCAAAGGCACACGACGCCTGTCATGCCAGTCATGCAATAGCGCTGCCGCCCAGACCACAGCTGTCGGTTTGTCTGTGTGTCGTGTGGGAGATGATGGACACTGCAGGTGCCAGCTGATGGATCCCATCGGCCAGTCACAGTGGACTGGGCTGCGGTGAGTGGTTCTCAGGGAGTGCAGCCGATCTGAGTCATGATGCACGAAGTTGAATGGTCGATAGACGCTGCACTGAACAAATGTTTTATCTCTGGACATCGGCTGGCTTTATTGCATGACATAATGGGAAGCTTTTCAATATTTATGCTTGATGACCGAAAATTATTTGATGCGTGTTCAGCTTTCCAGAATCGTTTTTTTCGCCGCGTTATTATCGCGTATGGATTGGCGCTGACATTGCGACACAACCACGAAAGCAAACACTACACTCTTAAAGTCAAAAATGATAAGTTTCTCTGGGCGAACATGCTCACATGCTCTAACATTGGAAACGAGCTCAGCATTCACCTGCTAAATAGAGCATTTGCAGCTCACATGACCTGCAATGATACCTTGTTACCAGTATCTTCAGCTGTAAAAAGGGGTGGACATGAACAATGGATATTGCCTTTGAAATGAGATGAAGTATTCGTTTCATCGTGGGCTTTTGAAATCACATGATACCTTAACATTCAGTGTGTCTTCACAGTCGCCATTAACCCGCGTCCCGGTGGGCTTCTGAGACAACTTCGCCATGGTGGAGGGGGACAAAATCGACCGCCAACGCCGCCCGCAAACGCAAAGTACCACTATCACTTCCCACCAAACGCCAATTACCGCCAACGCCGCCAGCAAACGCAAAATATCGCCAACAACGCTCGATGTGTTCGCCATACTAAATTCTAGCGATCTCGAAGAAATGGCCCCCGTCCCCGCCGTCTCGAAACCCCCCGTCTAACTAAAAAACTAAAGGGGCTAGAAAGACGCAGAAAAAAACGTCTGGAAGCTCTTGGAATGCGAGTTCGAAGTTACTTCAAGTATCGATGGCTCAGGTCAATATTGGGGTCACCAGAAGTCTTCAAAGGTCAAATTTTCCAGTTTCAGGACTTTGCTACGAACAACCTCAAATATCTCTAGAAATATGATACTTTTTATATAAATTTAGTTCGAATGTTTTGTATGGATGGCTTTCCGAGGTCAGGACCCGCGCTAAGCAGAGCTTGTTTGCGCGGCCCTGACCTCGACCATCCGATCGTGCGAATTCCTGTTTGGTCGCAGAATTTACGAGACGAAAGTCTTTACTGCCGAACATACCTGGACACGGTCCGCCCCTCGCTGACGGTCAACCTTGGCCTTGAGTGCGACCGCTGCCCACCGGCCGCAGGCCATCCCGTCAGGAGCAGAATAGCGAGCGCCGAAGCGACTCGAACCCGGGCTGCCACTACCGGGATAGGTCAGAAGACCAGCGCTCTCCCACTGAGCTACAGGGGCGGACTAAGAGGAACAAACTAAAACATCGATCAAGAACGCTGCAAAAATTGTATCGAATTTTTCATCTAAAACTCTCAGTAGCAGTAAAAAACGCTCAGTACGATAGTTTAGGCTCCAGAGGTCATCAAAAGTCCACAATGTCATTTTTTGTATAACTGTTTTTCGCAAATAATATTTTCCTTTATACAGATAGAGCAATGATTTGAAAACCAATGTGTGTGTCTGGTTAATGCGCTTTGGAAAATATGGCACGTGATTTGGTTAAGTCCACTTCAAAATTGAACCTCAGGTTAAGGTCAAGGACCCAGGTAGTCATTGTTGCTATGGGGATGCGACCCGACTAGAAAAACACAGTGATGCTCATCTGCTAGTCTCTATCTTATTATATGAAGCCCTGGTATAGCAAACATTGCTTGTTGATGACCTTCAGCTGACCTATCAGATGACTCGCACAAAGATCTACTGAGTTTGCATCTGGTATCATCGAGATTGTGCTAAAAAAGCAGTGATTCTCAAGAAATGGCCTGATCCCATCATATTCTCTAATAGAACGCATTTGTATATTTTCCTGTTATTTAATGGGGAGCTCAGGAACGACCTGACCTTAGGTCACTGGTAAAAATAATCCGAGATTGCATTGATTTGTAGGCATTACGACCTTAGGAAATCTGCAAGTTTTCACATATATTGTTTTGTTTGTTTAGTTATATTTTATTAATACAAGTAGAAGAAACAAAGTACAAAAAATGAAATAATAGAATCGGTGCCCAAAAGTCCAACAGACTTAAACTCATGGCACCTCTCCCTACACAATAGTTGAAAGTGACACGACCGCTTAATCGGTCGGTTAATCCGTCGCAGGCCAGCCACCGCCACCGCGCCTCAGCCGTCCTGTTCTCCCCCTCCCCTCCCCCCCACCCGCCTATAACGACAAGGACTGTGGCTTTTTGCATGACACAATCATTTTGGAAGGAAAGGTCACTATGACGTGACGTGGACCTGACCTTGAGATGACCTGAATAAAGCCTTGACAAAGTGTGTGTAATTGATGCTTACACAGCTGTGCTAAATTTGGTGGCGCAGCGCACCCCTGTTTTCTCGCTATCCCGGAAAAGCCTCGTGGGAGAATCAAAATGAACATCACCAAGGCGACGGTTAAGTGCAAGTAATTTTAGTTAATTGCAGCCAAAAAATCTTGTAAATGATCGAGTTTGCCTCATACATTTTTTAACTCGTTAGCTGTGAAATTTGATTAATTTATTTGCGAAGCATTGCTCACTGTGATTGCTCGAAAGGTGTTTCCATGTTTACTAAAGTTTAACAGTGAATGGCGTGCCACATTATGATGTGATTGCAGCGTGGTTACATTGATCTTAAACAAATATTACCTGCCTTAACTTATTTATACTTAACATATTTTACTTACCAGGATAAAGAGCTCACGTCCTCGAAATTCAAAGCAACGTCATTTCATCACAAAAGTCTCATTGTTTTTGTCCGTCCGAAGTCGTTACGGCCGAGCAATCGGTCAGCTCAACAAACAGGCTGTAAATAACCCAACTCGTCCTTTGTGGCATCCCCGATGACATGTGTCAGTAGTGGTGTCAAGGTCCCCGGAGGCCTGGACCGACCGTATCTCATCTCCAGCACAGCGAGTGGCGTAAGACCGGCCCTGAGGCAGCGTCGTTTGTTCTTTCTGTTGGTGCGCGCACTGGACCGTGGGCGGCTCGCGCTCCAACCTCAATCGGACGCGCGCGCGACCGTCAGTGGTTAGCCGCTGTGTTCGTTAGGCTTCTGTGGTATTTGGAGCACGGCTATCGTTGGATGCTCGCTGTTGGAACCAGTGAGTCACCACAATGAATGTGGCCAGGACATATAGGGAATAATGAAAGAAATTTGGTGCAATGGATGATAAAAAACGGAATATTCAGGTCGAGTTGAGGAAATTAAAGTCCGGTCACTTCTGTGCACGGAATAGCAAATTTTTGTTCAGAGCTTTACTTTGCCTCCTATGACTTAGTCGATCAAGAGCTCCTTTCTTAGGGTAGTTGTTTTGCTCCGTTGCGTATTGCAGCTGGTTTGCTTGTAGATCCGTAGTCAGTTCGTTTATATAACACCTTGTTCTAGATAAGGCTAAGAGGCTGATATGTTTCGACTCTCACCAATTTGTCAGATTTAAATCATTCGTCCTTATCACTGACCCTTTTCAATTCACAAGTCATTGTTATTGCAGCATAGTACGGAACAACGCCGACTATCGAGCAATGTGTGTCAGTTTTTACTCGGGTAATCAGCCGATTTTGTGCTTTTTACGGGACAGTTTTATTGCCTCGCAGATCGGAACAGCATGGCCAATTGTGAGATTAAATTGGTGTTATGCCGCCAGCTGTTGCTCTCAGTGGGTCTCCAGTGGTCCTTCAGAGCGACCTTGATCTTATCCTGCTGACCCACAAACCTGTCACTTCTTCCTGAAGGATTATGGTAGCCCTGAGAGGGATGTCCTGTACTGAACAACGCCGTAGGATTAGCACCATGAGTCTCTCAAAGAGGAAGTTACTTAAGAAGTCCCATGACCCTAATTGCTGCTAATGTTTTCCAGGTTCCGGTTTTCCTGAGATGAAGGCCTATCTCCAGGGAGTGAAGATGAAGAATACATTCTCCCCCATCACGTGTATAGGAAAAATCATCTTCCTGCCCATCACACTCTGTACAGAGCTGCCACTGGGAAAAGAGGTAATGTGACTTATGTCATTCAATGTTGTTTTTCACATCTCAGAAGCTGGCTCCCGCTGCTTAAAGTAAAACATCTGCATATCTAACCTAAGTTAAGTTACTTATTATCACCTGCATTGATTTCATGGAGATTGTGTGTTGGAGTGGGTGATGATCATGTTTTTGCTTGTTTGTTTTTGTTTTTGTTTTTTGCTGACACGCAAGCGTGAACAATGAACATCTTCCTCCCGAAATGCATTTTCGATCCGTCACCAGCGCTGTCCTGATACCACACATACTCACCGCGTTTGTTTGTATGCGTGTCTGCAGGGCCCCGTAACGCACGTGGCGGCCGTATTCGCGCTGTTCATCACCAAGGTCTTCAAGACATATCTGCGGAGGTCGGAGCGACACCTCGGGAACGAGCTGGTGGGCCCGCCGCCTGCACCATGGGAGCCGCCGTCTGCTACGGAGCACCAGTCGGAGGTTAGTAGCACCACGGGGGTGCTATCTGTGCAGCTGTCTGCACCCTGCAGACGCGACAGTGTACTGCGGAGTATCAGTCGGAGGTCGGCGACACCGTAACGAAGTTGTACTTCCCGTGCGCTGCTACATGGTGACGATCATGTGTCTTTTCCGGCCAAAGTGAACACATTTTTTGTTTGTCGATTGCAATAGCTTTGACTTAAACTGAATAATGTTCTAGAGCTGGAGCAAACAAAAATGTATCGCATTAGTGGTTTGACGTATTAACGTATTGCGTATTACCTTGGAGGTGCTTTTGAACTATTTAAACTTGGCAAATGCTTAGGCTTTGTGTCTTTAAACATCCTTTGTGATGCCAGTCGCAGAAATAAACAATGCATCTTATATAACATTGACAGTTGAAGAGCAGAAGGAAAACATGACACCTAAGCATCGGTCAGGTGCTCTCTGTGAATCACTGCAAAGATCCACTAGCACGAACACAATTCAATTTTCATAAATGTTGCATGATACATGATTTGCGAGTTCCTAGTCGTCGGTCATGTTGCATTGCTGATTAATCCATATGGCCCCTTGCCCATGACTTTGTATTGATGACAATGTAAAATACGGTGAAGAAGATCGCTACTGCATGATACATACCTCATTACAGCAACACATATCGCGCCAATGCAGTCTAACGAGACATAACTACCTCATTACCTCACAATCAGATAGAGCTTCCCTCATGCAGAGCCAATACGTTGCTGGCGAAATGACCCTCATTACACAGTACCTTACCGACCTCGTCACCAGCATCATTTCCTCGTCACGGCTCCCCGTCTATAACTCTATTGCTCGATAGTGTAGACGCCTTCGGTTCCTAAACCCTAGCGCTGACTGGCCTTTGGCTGCAATTAATCACGGGACATGTCCGTTCACAACTTCCGCGTCTGTTTGCAGGAGTGCTCTTCAGTATCGAGGCGACGCGGTCGTACTTCGCCGTGCGAAACTACTGGCGAGGCTTCTTCGCCGCCGTCTGCGGAACGATCGTCTACAAATATCTCTCCCAGATGTACCACGGCACAGGTGAGAGTCGGGCCAGTCACGTGACTTATAACAAATACCTCTTCCATATTTTCCACGGTACTAGTGAGGCTCTGTCTGGTCACGTGATCTACAAGTAGTGCGCTGGCCGGTTTTCCCTGAGTGACACAAGGACATTGGTCTGAATAGTCCCTGCAGGAGTTTTGTGCGGTGTACACCGGTGATAGGCGACAACAGGAAAGTGATATGCCATGGGTGATTCCTTATTTGTCCATGCATGACATGGCTCGCACGCATTTATGTCAGTGCATGATACAAACTTTAAAAGATGGTCGTCAGAATGGTATGTTATGTTTAATTTTCTAATGATTTTTTCTCCGAAACTCTACCGACAAGGTCGGAGGGTAAGTGTAGCGGGAGTATTTTCTGCGTAGTTTGCGGTTTCGGTAATATTATCATAATATGAA
Organism: Semibalanus balanoides; assembly: GCA_014673585.1. Taxonomy (NCBI): domain Eukaryota; kingdom Metazoa; phylum Arthropoda; class Thecostraca; order Balanomorpha; family Balanidae; genus Semibalanus; species Semibalanus balanoides. Next base: position 259,919 of record VOPJ01012271.1, read on the forward strand.
CGCATTAAACGTTTTACGACATTGCTATGCTAGCAATAATCTGGAAGATCAGACAAGCAGGTAAAGTATGCAGGCAGCCATGATATCTTCCCCATTCGATTTACCAACAGCGACTTTGGTGAAATTATGTTATTTGCTCTCTCGGAGTAAAAATAAAGCATCCTTGAGCCGTTACGAGTCTAACCGGTCACCTGTCAGTCCGTCAAAAGATAACACCGCCGTGAAAATGTATGACATCAATCTCGGTTTGCTGTTGAACTGTCTGCCTTTGTTGTTTTCAGACATTTTACCGATGTACCAGGAGTCCTACACCCAGCCGCTGCGTTCACTTCGAATTCCTCGCCATCAGCGTCGCGATCGGGTAAGAATGCTTGCTTCCTTTGTAACGTTACAGGGAAATCTTAAAAAGGTTTTGTCCGGAATCCGGAATGTGACGTTGTGCGTGCTGGACATTTCTATCGGTCAGGACACACGCCACCCTCTACTTCTGTTTCTTTGCGTTCTGACAACCTGCGGAACATGACGACATAAATTAAAGCAGGCATTCCTGATTATTTGGCATGTTTAATTGAGGCATTGCGTTTGCAGCCATTCGTTTCGAACCCTGTGATTCACGAGACAGATAAGCGACGGCCTTGGGGACGCGTCAGCTCGTCGTGATGGACACTTGATCTGTTCGTGTCCAGTGGCCCTTTGTTTCGTCGTACATTGTTCTCCACCTGTCGTGTGCGTCACATGTCACTTAATAATACGGATATATGGTACATTACCGACCCAACATTCATTGTATAATGAAAGGATATTCTCAGAGTGTCACATGCTATCATCGTTCAGACCCTCCCCCTGCCCCCCGGGGTGGTAGTTTGATATATTGTCGATCTAAACGTAATTCAATCTTTTCATACTTATGGTGCCTATATTTTACTTCCATAGCGTGCATACGTATTGCGTAATATACCAAAACAGCTCCCTGTGTTACACAATGTTGTGTCAAAATGTTCCCGACACTCTGCAGTCTGCACCACCTGTCTGTCCCGTTGCTCAATGCTCATCTCTGCTGGTTCTCATCCCGTCAGCCTGCTGTGTGGCGTGGTGGGGCCGACGTTCGTCTGGATCCACCGTCAGCTTCTGAAGGGTCTGAAGAAGCTGGAGGGCCTCTCCACCGAGTGCCTGTGCCGCATGCCGTCCCCGTCTGACGGTGATGACCAGAAGAACGGCGGCCGTGGCGTCTCCTGCTGCTCAGGGTGAGATAGAGCCCGCCTCAGGGTGGAGATAGGAGCTAGGCCCGCCTCCAGGGTGAGATAGGAGTAGGCCCGCCTCAGGGTGAGAATAGGAGCTAGGCGCCTCAAGGGTGAGATTAGGAGGCTAGGCCCGCCTCAGGGTGAGATAGGAGCTAGGCCCGCCTCAGGGTGAAATAGGAGCTAGGCCCCGCCTCAGGGTGAGGATAAGGAGATAGGAAGCCGCCTCAGGGGTGAGATAAGGAAGGCCAGGCCGCCTCAGGGTGATGATAGGAGCTAGGCCCGCCCCCTCAGGGTGAGATAGGGCTAGGCCGCCCAGGTGGGAGATAGGAGCCAGGGCCCGCCTAGGGTGAGATAGGAGCAGGCCCGCCTCAGTGAGATAGGAGCTAGTCCCGCTCAGGGTGAGATAGGAGCTAAGGCCCGCCTCAGGGTGAGATAGAGCCAGGCCCGCCTCAGGGTTGAGATAACGAGCCCAAGGCCACGCCTCAGGTGAGAAGGAGCTAGCCCGCCTCAAAAGGGTGAAGATAGGAGCTAGGCCCGCTCAGGGTGAGATAGGAGCTAGGCCGCCTCAGGGTGAGTAAGGAGCTAGGCCCGCCTCAGGGTGAGATAGGAGCTAGGCCGCCTCAGGGTGAGATGGAGATAGGGAGCCCGCCTCAGGGTGAGATAGGAGCTAGGCCGCCTCAGGGTGGAGATAGGAGCTAGGCCCGCCCTCAGGTGAGATAGAGGATAGGAGCCCGCCTCAGGGTGGAGATAGGAGCTAGGCCCGCCTCAAGGGTGAGATAGGAGCCTAGGCCCGCCTCAGGTGAGAAATAGGAAGATAGGAAGCCCGCCCTCAGGGTGAGAATAGGAGCAGGCCCGCCTCAGGGTGAGATAGGAGCTAAGGCCCGCCTAGGGTGAGATAGGAGCTAGACCCGCCTCAGGTGAGATAGGAGTAGGCCCGCCTCAGGTGAGATAGGAGGCTAGGCCGCCTAGGGTGAGAAGGACTAGGCCCGCCTCAAGGGTGAGATAGGAGCTGGCCGCCTCAGGGTGAGATAAGAGTAGGCCCGCCTCAGGGTGAAGATAGGAGATAGGCCCCGCCTCAGAGGTGAGATAGGAGCTAGGCGCTCAGGGGTGAGATGGACTAAGGCCCGCCTCAGGTGAGATAGGAGCCAGGCCCCGCCTCAGGGTGAGATAGGAGCTGGCCCGCCCTCAGGGTGAGATAGGAGCAGGCCGCTCAGGGGTGAGATAGGAGATTAGGAGCCCCGCCTCAAGGGTGAGATAGGAGCTAGCGGCCTCGGGTGAGATAGGAGATAGGAGCCCGCCTCAGGGTGAGTAGAGCTAGGCCCGCCTCAGGGTGAGATAGGAGAATAGGAGCCGCCTCAGGGTGAGATGGAGCTAGGCCCGCTTCAGGGTGAGAATGGGAGATAGGCCCGCCTAGGGTGAGATGGGAGACTAGGCCCGCTGACGGAGCTCTGAGTGAACATCGTCAATTTACAGACGCTGGACGAGCTGCGGTGAAGACAGTGAAGACTATCTGTAAATGTTGCCTGGCGTTATAGTCTGTGTAATTTCCGACTCAGGCCGACCGATGCAGATGTATACTTATTTATGCTACCATATTATATATCCACGTTTGCTAGCGTAAAAATAACAATCGTATGTATGTACATTTGCATCATATTTGCAGCCATTTATTTGGATGTTTTATTGTCAAGTATTTCTGTTGATAATGTATAGCATAATAAATATATGAGTGGATAATAGATTAGACCGCATCTCTCCTTCTCTGTCTTACAGTGCGAAGACACACCGGGTTACCATGTTCCGGTCCCTGTACACTGTACTCGTGTGTCAACTGACCCCCTCGCGTGGCCCACAGTGTGAAGACACACCGGGTTACCATGTTCCGGTTCCTGTACACGGTTGCTGGTGTGTGGGTGGTGGCTGGTCTGATGCTGCCCTGGGGAGACGGCTATTCTCCGGTCATGTCGCACATCTCCACCAGACAACAGGTCAGTGTGGGGGAACCAGTGGAGGGTCACTGATCAGAGGTCACTGACCAGGGATCAATGGTCAGTTTTCGGGTATTTCAATGCCCGGCAAATGCTCACCATTTGTTATTGCCATTATAATAATGGCGAAGTCTTATCGCTGGCCACTGCTTTGCCTACTCATGTGTAAATGGTCAACTGGACAATGATCAGTTGTAACGCTCGTTGTCGGTTGAAAGTAAATGTCAGTGAATGTGCGCTGTTCCGCTACAGTAATATAGAGGTTTACCGTTAAGGGAATTTGAGTTCCTGCTTGACTGACGCTAAAGCCACATAGTCTGCGATTTTTAATTTGTGATAAGAGGTGCAGTGAAAGGAGTATGGTCGGATTCTGAGATGTTTCTCAAGGTCACTGATGTCAACTGAGTGATTCACGGTGACTGAAATATCGTCTGTGGAACTGGCTATTCTGCTATTTTGGAGATAAATGGCTTGCTACCATCAGCTGATGTGGACTGTGCAACAACACATTCGCATTTTTCTTTCATTAATATTGCTGGGTATCAATTATCGTATTGGCATCTTCTAGTTCAGAGATAAAGTTCCAAAGAAATACTGCTCCGCAATACCAATTTCTCAAAATACTGTTCCGCAATACTTCTGTGCTGTTTAAATGCTCCCTCCCTGAAGACGAACGAACATGCAAATACCGAATACGTTTGCTTTGTACCAGCTCTAACGTAACTATACGTAACGCATTTTTTTTTAATTTGTCAGTTTTGACAAGTGAAACAAAATAAAACATATTCAACATGCAACACTTAAGTGAAGATGTGCATAATTCTATAGATAAGGAGACCGGGGCTAAATGCATCACGGGTTGAATGCATCAGAGCTTATAACTAAAGACAAATATCCATGAGAGGAAAATGCCAGTAGGTCTACAAGAAACGCCCTTACGCAAACCCTTTGCAACGGCAAAACAAGCGCTGTTAGAAGCTGGCTGATTTGGCAGAACCCGAAAGAGTGATATTTTTAGGAAAAGGGTTCATATTTGCCGATAAATACAAAGTTTTGTGGACTCTTTGCAACTCCAGATATGAAGAAACGGATTTCATCTTATCGTAGCTTATACTTCTGGTGTTAAAACGATAGGAGATCTTGTCCGAACCGCTTAAACTTCCAACGTTGTATACGGTCAAAACAAATCAGAGTGGGTATGGGGCAAATTCAATCATTTTTGAAAGGGCAGGTCTCAAGTCTTTAGGCTAATAAGACATAACTAAGAATCATTAATTAATAGCGTGGAATGTCTAGTAAATTACATAATATGGTGTTTAAATATGATATACAAGGAAATACAATTGATATATAAAAAACGACCAGTAAAACACGTTTCCAATATGTGTACGTTTTGCCGTTCATTTTAAACGTTCCATGGGCGGTAGATGCAACCTCACACCTGCCCAGTAGCGGGGTTAAGTGCATCACTTTCAGCGCTGCCTTCAAATTGACATCAATGTACCTATTTATACTTATTAAGAATACAAATAATACTTATTTTGGTGGAAAAAAGACACACTTTTCCTACAGAAGTGTCCGATTTCAAATATCTTCCACGAGTCGACGACTATGAAGGTAAATGTGAAAATTGATGCATCCAGCCCCAGCCCCAGCTTCCTACGCTTTCTTTTATTTATGCATTCGGCTTCCGCCCATTCAAAGTATTTGCGAAGTAGGTAACTGGCTATATTCCTAATTTCAAGAGCTAAATTCAGCTATACTATTTAATTTCACACTGCCAATTACTCAGCCACATCCAATGTAGCGCATCGTGTGCACGTAGTGAGTCATATTGCACAGTCAATGACTCCTGGCATTCTTTTCAGGGACACTATGCGAGTAAAACAATGCTCACTCGTTAAATCCGCCTCCTTTTTTCGTATGGCACACGCCATTTCGGTTAATCAGAGGCACCCATCTGTGTTGTTGCTGCGGTTTTCCTGCTGTACCACGGCGTGCCAGGCGGGTGAGCTGGAAAGGCCGCTATCCAGCATCGTCAGGACATGTTGATGTTCCTTTATCCGACAGCCGGTGAAAGGACTGCGCTATGCAGGAGCCGACCTTCGCGTGCGATGCCGGTGAACCCTCATGACTGTACGATACCCCTCCGGCCACAATCCGAGGCGCTCACACCAGCACAGCTGAACAATCACCTGTGTCGCTGCCCTGGCTGGTACCTTACCCTTCCCCGTCCCCTCCTCATCCACAGCTCACCGATCTGATGGCGAACATCTCCTGGGAGGACCGCTATGAGACACGAGAGAGCGTCTTCTGCCCGCCCGGACTGGGCTTCGAGAACTGCACCGCCCTGCTGGACTTCAACATGACTACAACTACTACCCCGCGGCCGCCAGAGGCGCTGTCTCCGCGGCTGCTCTCCATTATCGGCCGCTGGACAGGCAGCTCCGACTTCAGCTATCAGACCGTGCTCGTCATGTACATGGCCTAGCACGTTGAGTCAGGCAGCCAGACAGCCTGTTGAAGGTTGTCGGCGTTCGTTTTCTGTTATCGATGGTGGTGACAGCTGGCAAATGTTTTATTTTGCCGGGATTCACTGCTGTTGTTGTTCATGTTGAGGAAGGCACGAATGCCAGGATTATACCATTTGGTTTTGACCCCAGTTTTAAATAAGGTGCATGAATGTTACAATGCTCTTATTTGCTCCTTGGTTGCCATGCTTGTCTTTCTTCATTTTTGCATGCCCAATAAATTCCTCATTACCTTTTTCGTAATTCGTTCTTTTTTGCTCATCTAACCCATTTGTTTTATGCATGCTGTTTGACATTTTGTTTTGTTTTTGTTGCCTGACGTTGTCTTTTTTCGTTCGTTCGTCCGGTTTTTCTGGGCAGTATTTCGGCACACTCATCTGCACGACCCTGACCCTGCCCTCCGGAGCGCTGATTCCTATCTTCAAAGTGGGCGTGGCCATGGGCCGCCTCCTGGGAGAGTCCTACTGCTCCTACAGGCTGGTGGTCTGTCTGCCCAACCTGGCTATTCCGAGTGAGTGTTCGCTATAGTTCGGGAAAAACCTTACAATTCCAAGTGAGTGTTCGTTATAGTTCGGGCAGCACCTGGTCATTCCCAGTGGGTTTTCGTTATGGTTCGGGCCAAACCTGACCATTCCCAGTGAGTGTTCGTTATAGTTCGGGCCGAACCTGGCCATTCCCAGTGACTTTTCGTTTAATCCGTGTCCTCGAGCGTCGTAGTTTAAACCAGTCTGAATTGCCGGCCACTGTTGTTCCGTGGACTGGCGTACCTTCCGATGGCTGATACTACTGTGTCGGCGAAGGCATTTTACGAACACAAATAAGAAAACTATCACTGAAACCCGTGAGACTCAGGTGGTTAACACAAGCTTTGTTCTTTATTTAATTTTAACTGACGGTGCGAAGTCATCATCGCCATAGCTTCAGCTAGCCCTGCTTCACAGGTTGCCCTCACGGAAGTTTATTTCCCAGCCCCTGTCCGCCAGATGCCCCTGCCACTAGTACCGTCACACTTCAACCGCCAGGTGGTGTAAATGAATTAGTTCGCGGCTCTGCCGCCAGGGCGTTGCCTGCAGTGCGGCCGCTGCTCTCTGCGCCCCGTCACCCACGGCCAATCTCCATCCTGTCATCGTGTGGGCGAAGCTCACCGGTCAGATCATCGTACGTGCTACCCCTCTGACGTCATGCTGGATCTCTCGAAACGCCACTCTCCTCGCCACCCTACAGCCGTCCATGTTACGACATCTCATCAAGGTGAGAATATCACCGGCTGCCAAGATGCGCCTCTCAATTACTGAGAGGAGATCAGTGGAGATTCCCAGCGAATCGTGCGAACAGGGTGGGACATACTCCAGTTAGCCATTTCACGGACGAAGGATGTTTGAAACGAATTAAAATTAAAAACAAGCGACTGCGATTTTTAAGTTTGGTACTTGCTTGAGAACGCCGAAAATAATTTAGCCATGTTGTCTTTTTTTCTTTTAGAAGTCATCTCTTCCTAACAATTTGCATAACATATTTATTTTGCTATTATTACCTCCGTATCATTAATATATCCATAGTAAAGACAGAAAGACAGCACTATAACACAAATATCCTTCCACTTCATGCTTACTGAGCTAAAAAATAACCCATACGGCGTTATCGCTCTGTCCCCCGCCATTGTCCTACCATGAAATTGACTCATGCTCTGACTTACTTAACACGGCATTGTGTTTTTTGACCGTCAGGCTACGCTAACGTGACGGCCCAAAATGTGATGACCACCGACTTCCCGGTGCTCGCCAACTACATGACCCTCAACAGTCTGCGAAAACTGGTCCACGATGTCAAGAGCCCCTCAAAGGTCCTACCGCTTGTCGACTCAAAAGGTGAGTTTGGCGTGCACAATGTGGTAGATCTGAAGTCGGTGCTGTGCTTTTTGGAACTTGCCTGAGTGATTAGAAACTTGGTTTTAAGAACGCAATTTTGCCACTTTGTCCCGTGCAATACACATGCCATCTACGTGGGTACATTCTATGCCCACGTTTTGACCGCGACTCTCGTGCGTTTGCAGTCAGCATGGAGCCACTGGGTTTGGTGCACGTACGCCGTGTTCGTCGCTTCCTCCGGGAGGAGCTCGGTCAGGCCGCCTGGCAGCGAGAGAGACCCAAGTTCTACCTCACCATGAACGCCTTCAAGTAAGTCGAATGCTCCGGAGTGTTCCAATGCGATATATCTTGTGCATAACCTTTGGGAAAATCTGCTTGCAGTTTTGGCATTCGTTTCATAAGTAGCTTCTGCACTTGCGCCTGATGGCGACGGAAAGATAAGCGTTGAGGACTCTGACGCTCTAGACTCTGACACCTATTACACTCGCCGACTATCGGTACCGCCCGTAACACCCGTGTTACGGCCGGTGCAGTGTACCTGTGTTACCACTGCTGGCGCTAACACCCGTGTGCCTGTGCGGCTGCCAAGGACTCTGGACTGGCAACGGATTCACGACATAGCGGCGTGGATAACCTCGACCTGGAGGTGCCGCCCCAGCCAGAGTCAGAGGACGAGGGCGCCACCGCTGAGGCGAATGAGGGCGACATCTACCGACCCTGACGGCAAGCAGGACAACAGAGTCCGCGTAGACGCTTACTGTACCGTACAGGACAACGACCAGCTCAAGGTAGGTAGAGCCGGGACGAGGGTAAGCTCATACAGGACATGTAAGGGAGAATGAGAGTCTGAAAAGGACATTGGAAATGAAAGTGAGTGTCAGAGTGATTTAACAACATTTACAAATTTATAATTTTTATCATTTTTATTACAAATTTATTTCTTTGCTGCTATTCCCAGACAACAATTAACTTGGGCGCTGATTGAGCACAATGACCTAATCCCATTGTCCCCGATCAGTGCCCAAGGTTAATTGTTGGCTGGGATGTGAGTTTTTAGCATGGACGACGAAACATGCACAGGGTATATACAGTATACACGATACGCTTGTAGTGCTTTGAACGCTTTTGGCCTCTTCAGGCACATCACAGCCGACTCTGTCGCCCTCTGCAGGTGCGGTGGAACCTGATGCGTCGTAGTACAATGCGCGCGAAGCAGCAGGCCCGCCTTGTCTGAAGAAAAAAGCCGCCGCAAAATCCGCCCTGAAGAACTCCTCCTCGTCCAACCTGATGCTCAACAAAGCTGACTCGACTCCAGCTGCCACCTCGACTCCGACTCCAGCTGCTGCCTCGACTCCGACTCCGGCTGGTGCCGACTCTGCTGCGGCCAGTCCCCGGCCAAGCCAGGAGCGTCGCCTCTCCAGGTTCAGCATCAAGCGTGTCGATGAGGATATGAAGCTGGCGGCCCTGGCAGTGCGGCAGCGCAAACAGGAGACACCGGCCAAAGTCACGATCGAGTCAGAAAAGGTGAGTCGGGCACAGGTTTGATGGCTGTGACGGATGTATAATCCTTTATTGTGGTACAAAAGAGCTTACCTGGACCGCATGTATCTAAATTGATTGGTACGCAGAGGTACCCAGAGGAGCAAATGTATCGCTTATTGGTTCGCAACGTCATCTGGCGTATAAGACACTTTGGAGTGGTCTGTAACTCTCTTTTACTTTCGATAATTTTGTTTATCATTTACTGGTGTTAAATGCTCTTCCTTAGCGTGTTACAAAGAAAAGACCACGTACGTTCTGTCTGACTATGTGCATATTCCTCTCGCTGACGTCGGTGTTCTCCTGGCGTCCTCGCAGAAGGGCTGGACTGTAGGTGACGAGGACGACTCTGGCCAAGGCTCCTCCTCTCTCGAGCGCTCGGCGGCCGCTTACGACTCGATGGACTCGCTGGACGATCTGACCGACTCCTCCAGCGGCAGAGACTCGCCGGGCGACTCGCCTCGCCCCTCGCCTCCAGCAGCTCTCTCCCGAGACACTCCGTCCGGGGGTGCCCGACCCCGGCCCCGTCCCCGCCGACCGGGCATCCCTCTCAGCAGGTCCGGGCCGAACCTGGGCGCTGTCACCACCGACGTGTATGATTCGATGACGGAGCAGAGCTCGCGCGCCTCGCGACTCAAGGACGGCATGGCGCGCATGCTGGCCAAGGCGGCGTCCGTGGATCTGGAGGAACGGTCCCAGAACACGAAGAAGAGGCTGCTGAGACAGTTTAGCATGTCCGACCTGAATAACAAGTTAGTTGAGCGAGATATTTCGCAGGTTTATGGCATTGATACTATTGTGTCTTTTTGCTTTATGAAAAAGCTATATTAGAGTACTTTTGGCTTTACATGCTAGTTCATAATACATTTTGGAGTGTTGAGGTCGGATAAATATAAGTCAATTTTGCGTATGTCATACTCCACTGTTGACATTGACATAGGATAATCCATGACACAACTGATCAAAATCCATTACCTGTGAATACATTTTTAGATATATCAATTGCCTAGCATATTTCTTGCTGAATATTTCATCGCATTTATTTGTAATGCCTATTTATGTTAATTGCATATGCTTGAACTAAAAATAATATGAAATATATTTGATTCCAGGGACGGAGACGATAGCCCAACAAAGAACATGGGTCAGCTAATGATGAAGACCCTGGATAGAACGGCCAACATCTTCACCGCCTTCAAAATTCCGGTGAGCATAACGCAATCAATTGATGGTTCACTCGATAAATACTTAGCGCGATTATCAGAAGCAGGCTTTGTGCATTATGAGCGTCAGTTTCCGCAAAGTAACTATGTTTTAATCACTTTCCTGTTCCGTGTTCGATCGCCATTCAGGTGCTTCCAATACGATTTAAACTATTGCGTCAGTTGTGTATTATCTACTAACGTGTCATTTTCCGGCCATTGGTGAGAAACGGTCACCGTTTAATTTCCGTGCAGGGACGGCGACCCATCTCCCTGAATCATCGCACATCCACGTCTACCAGGAAACGACGCGATGCGCGAAAGGTTCGCCCGACCTTTCGCGTCAGTTGAAACTATTTCTCCTTCATCGACTTTTCCTCTTTTTCCTCTTTTTTTCAGCACGTCTGCCTTGGCATGAAAGCTAAGGTCGAGGTATTGGGGAAATTTGACCGACGCACGTCTCCTGCACCATGCAGCACGAATGCATGGCATGAAGTCTGTCTTGGTCATAATTGCTACGGCTGATGTATTTGTCTCATCTTGCATGCATTTCATCACATCGGGCATGACACGAGCATGCACAAATGCTCTCCGCAATGTTCTGCCACATGTTCGCTGAATTTCGTTTTCCGATTTATCACATTTTACTTCGAGCAAAGAAGTCTAAGGAAAATGTAATCATGCACAAAAATACCAATCATTTAAATGACTGCGATCAAACCAGATATAAGTATACCAATGAAATTAAGTTCTTTTGATTATTGCTGAATCAAAGCACATTTTCCTTGACCGGGCGCAAATACATCTGAACAATTTATCTCAACCAGCAATCTTCCTTTACCTCCCAACTTTCCTCAACATTTCCCTGCATATTCGCGAGGGTTCATGTAACAATCGCCATACCTCCCTCTGTCCACCAGAATAAGGACTGTCTTCTACCCTCTCACCACCCCTCGGCCGTCTTCTGATCCCATTAACCCCCCCCCCCCTCCGGCAGACAAGGACCGTGTCGAGGAGGAGCGACGTCTGATGCGGGCCTGGCGCCGGCAGCAGCTCAACCGGCTCATCTGCTTGGACGAGGTCATCGAGGTGGAACCGTTCCCGCTCTCGGTCACCGTCGAGACGCCGCTGGTGCAGGTGCACCGTATGTTCGCCATGCTGTGCGCGCACAAGATGTACGTCATGGATCGCCGCCAGCTGGTCGGCTGTCTGCCCCTGCAACGGGTGAGTTAGGACAAGTGTTGGGGGATGTCTGGCCCTACAGAGGGTGAGTTAGGACTGGTGTTGGTGGAGAGTGCTTGACCCTACAGAGGGTGAGCTAGGACAGGTGTTAGGGGTGTCTGGTGTCTGGTCCTACAGAGGATGGAGTTTGGACGGATGTTGGGGGATGTCTGCCCCTACAGAGGGTGAGTTAGGACAAGTGTTGGGGGTGTCTGGTCCTACAGAGGATAGAGTTAGGACAAGTGTTAGGGGATGTCTGGTCCTACAGAGGATGGAGTTTGGACGGGTGTTAGGGGATGTATGGCCCTACAGAGGTTGAGCTAGGACGGATGTTGGGGTTGGCGATTATGGAAATAATTATTGTCTATTGTTCTAGTCTAAACTAGTCAATTGATGCAGCTGATGCTTACGACTTGTAGTGAGAGCAAAAAACTGTAATGACGCTGTTACCCTCACTGAGCTGAAATAAAGCGGTCGTAATGTGTGTAACACGCGCCATTTAACGCCACTTCTTTATGGACATAGCCGCTATCAGCACTGCCTGCTGCTTTGCATTTATCGTCTCCTGGACGTGTTGTCTAGCCACGCAAGTCACCACCCACCGTCAACACCGCCTCTGTGTTCCAGTTCTCTGAGTTCATCACTGGCGGTCACGTGCACGCCTCCCCTGCGTCCCCACTGGCGGGACAGGGCCTCAACGACACGACTCCAGCCTCCGGCTACGACACAGTCGGCTCGGAGGGCTTCGCACGCCGCGCAGAGTCCGACTTCGGCTCGCAGGACACGCTGGACAGCATTGCAGGCGACGAGGAGACCCCGTGCAAGCACCCGAGCGGGGCGCGGCCGCGTTTCCACCGCCGCGGCAGTGGCGTCGTCTAGAGGTCGGCGCCGTCTCACTGCAGCTGTGTGTGAGTGTGTGATGTGAATGTGGGTGGTGATGCTAAATGATGTCTGCTGAGTGACGTTGAGTGATGTGGTTTGATGAGTGTGACTGAAGCGTGTCCCAGATAGAGGTTGAGTGTGAAGGTTGGTGGCGTACTGCCAATGCTTGGTTGTGCCTTAATAGGCTGAATGCCTGTCCGATGCCGCTCATAGCGTTGCGTGAGATGAAAGAGATGATGATCGGTGTGTTCGGTGATATGATTGCTGATGCCTGATGGTGGTGTATGACATGACGTCTGTCCAAATGGTGTTGACGCCTGTGTTGACTTACCAGTGACCACTGCCTTCGAGCTGTTCTTTGTGGCCGCCGGCTTCACTCAGTCTCTAATTACCTATTTGAGATTATCAAGGTGATATATCTGGATATGCCTGGTATGATATTTCTATTCCGGGAATCCTTATGGTGTTTGGAGAGCATATTGTTTCAACCTTTTTCTCGTTTTACTTTTTGATTCATTTTTATCTTGCTTAAGCGACTGGTTCGGGCCAGCACGCTGACCAACTCACAAGTCAGCAAATATTGAACACCGTGTTTTCATTTTCATCTTGTGGTGATCAGGCATCTATCTTACTTTGCTTACAATGAAATATATTCCATTCTAATAGTGGCTAGTATTGCATCATTATATGTTGCAAAATGTTGCCTTAGCGTATATCTATTTCTAGCATACGTTAAGCGCTATTGGTAATAACGAGTGCCTATTTCATACTGAAATTGGAAGGCACCGTGCACGACTACTTATAGGTGTTTTGTGCACGAATTTCAGCGATATCGTGTGTCATTCATTCGGTAAACGATTGCCATGATTTCCGTGTAAAATAGGCGAAGGTGGGTAAAGGGTCGTTTATTCGCGTCACGCATTGGATGAGTGGCTTATTCCCCCAGTGCTGCTACAGCTGGGTTCAGGTTGACGTCCGCTCACACTGCATGTCAACTATGCTCGCGTTGCGTTTTTACTTAACGACGTGAATTGTGTTGTGATAATGTAATTCATCATCGAAGTGATCTAAGTTATATTGCGTGCGCGCAATAAACAACGAAGCAGTTATATACATTGCGATTGGAAACGTATATTTGAACGATTCAGAATTGTTGGTCTATCGATGATCGTTTCAGTTCGTGAGAAATGCTGTCGGAAGATAAATAAACATTATGAAAGTCGGTTTTTGTTCCTCTACTAATGATGAGTACCTGCAATATGCAAATATCAGTCTATTTACATTTAGCCCACATACTGATCGCTTTATATTTGATTCCCCAAAATCATCTGCTATCATTTGCTCTTTTGTTGTAATTGTTGTCCTCTGCGCTACTGCCATTATTCCCGGGGTTATATGTAAACATGCGACATGTATCGGCTCTGTGATTTTGGCAGCACCCGCCCGCCCGCTCCTGCTGGGCGCTGCCAGCTGACTGCCCGTGACGTCACGACCGGCCTTGACCGGGAGCGGTGTAGGTCAGGGTCGCGGGCTGATGTGGCGTGGTCGCGGGCTGATGTGGCGTGGATGTGGCGCGCATTAAGACGACTGACAAACTGACGACACAAGACTAAGACACAAGACATCGACGCAAACAGTCAATTCTGACTGATGAAATATTTACATTTTAGTTATTTTAACACGCAGATGCACCTTGGAGGGCCTTTGATAATAACACGCCCTGGAGATTTCGCCACCCTCCCCTATGATCTCGAAATCCACGCAACATATTGACAAGCGAAAAACGGAGTTAGATAGCTTTAGACAAGTTCTATCGAAAGTACCTCGGTCTTTTTTTTAGGTCAGGTCAATATCAAAGTCACCAGAGGTCATCAAAGGTCATGTTTTCCAGATTGAGAACTTCGCTCCAGATACCCCAAATATCTCGGAAACTATGATAGCTAGGAGCAAACGGAAAGCAATCGAAAGCTCTTGACAAGGGCGGATCCAGCCGGCCGTTTTTTTTTTTTTTTGGGGGGGGGGGGCAAACCGTTTTTTGCGACCTCAACCTTTACCCCAATTTCGAATTTTCTGCCCGGATTTCGGTCATTATTTTGCTAAACGATTTCTAATTTTTTTTTTTTTTTTAAGTTTTTTTCGACTTTCTTTTGGATATCGTAAAAAGGAAATAGGTACTTGTTATTTAGGCGCGAAGCGCGCGAAATTTTTACGGTTTGCCTGATTAAATTCCGAAAACACAGGCGGTTCGCTTCTGCAGGAGAATTAAAAAAGCTAAACGTGCTATTATTCAATTGAGCAATTCCACCGTTACATGAACCAAAAAACGCATCGACGATGGCTTAGGTTATGACGATGGCGACTGATGTTGACGCGCGAAGCGGCGTAAAGTTTAGATTTTAGGTGTGGAAAACGAACTTAACTTTGGAACCAGACTCAGATAACCCCTATGCCTGGTTGCACATCTCGGTATGATCCAAAATATTGAAATACTGATAGTAAATCACGATGACCGGTGCCAGTAAGTGCTCACTAACTTAGGTATATGGGGTAATAATAACTGTATACATATGCACCGAAATGCAACATACAATTGGTTTCAACCAACAGTGCAAATGGTTTGAAAACAGCGAGCGGCAGAACGGCTTTCGCACCATAAATGGTCCCTTGCAGATTCTGGAGGAGCCTGGGACGCAATGCTTGCGGGAGATGTCCATTGGCCTGAGTTCCACTTTTTAGCATTGTTGGGTTCCAGGACAGCCGCAGAAGCCAGCTCTCTCTCTCTCTCTTGCGTTCGCCGTCATCTTTTTTCGGAAATCGGCAGACTTAGCTTAACATTTAGCCGCAGCTTGTATCATTTCTCATAATAGGAGTCCCTGGTTGCTAGCAAATTAGGAACCGCAAGCACTGCCAGGACGTAACTTTTGTTGCTTTATCTGTTTTTTTTGGGGGCACTGCCAGACGCTCTTAATTCATCATTTTCCGCCAACACATTATCCAAATTTCATATCAATCTAAACAATTGCGTTTTTTGTGTTCATTGCCGCGACAGCGGCGGACGAATTTTCAAGTTTTCACTGTGGATGGCTGTATTTTGACTGTTGCAAAAGCCATTTTTATAGCTTTACGTCCGACCGTTTGGGGGGCCAAAACATAGTCTCAGGACCTTTGGGGGGGGGGTGCATGGCCCCTTTGGCCCCCCTGGATCCGCCCTTGGCTCTTGAAATTTGTAATTGACTTTGTTGTCCTCAAATTTGAGCGCAGGTGAATGTTTTAAGCTTCAGATGACATTAAAGGTCCAAAATGATTTGTTTTGCAAACAAGTATTTGGCTAATAATGTGTTATCTAATAACGATAAATCAGTTCTTTTAACGTCATCTTGTTTGTCTTGTCACGGCGTTTCGAATCATGTCAATTTGTATAGATGAGGTCAACTTGGAAATTTGACTTCAGGTCAAGGTCAAGTGGTGACCCAACCAATCGCTTCGGAGCTAACAAGGTTCGCTGCACTGATGCTATGTACTCAAGGGAAGAAACGACAGAGCTTTTAAAGCAAGCACGACACTAAAGCCGTATGTTAGGTGACGTTTCAGCAGACATTGATTGCCGCACTCGATATTTGTGAATTTATTGAAAGTAGACCACACTTAAACTCATACTAAAACTAAAAAACGCACTCAAACTTAAGCGCACTGCGTTGAATCCTAACTAAGTCTTAAGGATCATTTCGAACTCACCTGCACTGCACGCAGCTCAGAGCCGCGGGCAGCTAGCCGACCCTTGACCTCTGAGGACCGACAACTGACAGATCCGTGACCTCCGGGGACCGACAGAGGGCAGATCCGTGACCTCCGGGGACCGACAGAGGGCAGATCCGTGACCTCCGGGACCGACAGCTGGCATACCCGTGACCTCCGGGGACCGACAGCTGGCCGACCCGTGACCTCAGAGGACCGACAGATGACAGTTCCGTGAACTCCGGGGACCGACAGCTGGCAGACCCGTGACGTCTGAGTAAGCCAGTGACACAGTAGCTTAACAGCAGACGAGCGGCGAGCCGCACTGCTCCCTTCTCGCGCTGCACTAGTGAAACAGCTCGGAGAGGTGGACACAGCGGACTCCTCACGCTGGGAGAACCGGGCCCGTCCCTACTCCCTGATCAGGATGGCCACGTAGCCGCTGTTGATGAGGCCTCCCCAGCGCTGCTTCCCGGGCTTGGCGCCGATCATGACTCCCCCCGGCAGCTTGTCCGGGACCGGGTTGAGAGAGATGAAGGTATCCAGCTCGCGGGCGGAGGCCAGCCAGGGCACCACCGGGGTGGTCCTGCTCAGCTTCCAGGCGCCGTACTGTCGTCCGTTCTGCAGGGTCAGGGAGTAGGATCCGGGCTCGGATCGCAGGAGGGACTCTGTGCGGGGCACGCGCCACGTCCCCCCGCCCACCGTCGGCACGTCGTACACGTCGATCTCGAAGAAGTCATCGGTGCTGTCGAGCGGCGAGCGGGCGATGGCGTCAGCGTACTGGTAGATGGAGTAAGGCTTGCCGAGGGCTGGCGAGTCGTCCTCGGCGGGACGCCAGAGGGCGCTGGTGGCGTTCCAGATGGCGCCACCTCCAGCGGCCAGCAGGGTCCAGCCGCCGCTCTGGTAGGTCATGTCGCAGTAGAGCGGCACTGTGAGGCCGCTGACGGCGCCCCAGTGCGTGCCGGACTCGTTGACGCCGTGCACATTCTTCAGGGTGAGGCACGTGAGGTGCTCCTCCGCCAGACAGATGAAACCCAGACAGCGGTCCCCGTCCTGCAGACAGTCAGAGTTGGCGGCGCAGAACTCGTGGTGCTCGCTGCGGCGGCGTATGAAGTGGTACTCACGGTCAGAGTCCGGCAGCAGTGTAAGATGTGAGGCCACGCGGCGGTAGAGGTGGCAGGAGTCGGTTTTCGGGGAGAAGCTGACGCTGGCGCAGGCCGGACGCGTGAAACAGAGCTGGCGACAGTAGCAGCTGGATTCGACTGCGGCGTAGACAACGGGGGTTCGGTCAGACATGAGGACCAGTGGCATGATATTAATCCTATTCCTTGCGGGCGGCTAGAATAACGTTAACGTGCGGGGGCAGATTCTGCCCCCCCATATATCTCAAGAACTGCTTAGTCGATTTCGATGGGATGAACGCCATTCGATGCGCCGTCAAAATAAATTCCATCTTGGACCCCGAAATTTATTTTTTGTTGAAAAATGGGGGACTAGGGGGCAAAAAATACGTTTTTGTGTTGTTTAAAGGTCATTGCGGCACTGTGGTTCAACCGATTTTTCATGGCCGAAACGTTTTTGGGTTTCCAATGTACTGGTCTTTCATATATAGAAAGAACAAACACCAAAATAAAAAAAATCGTATGCGTATTAAACAAATATAAAATGGGGTGATTTTCTGATAACAAATATGTGATTGTTTGGGACGATGTGAACGTCACATGTGATCTAATTTGCTGTAATGTGTTAAATATGATATATTGCGCTTAGGTGGATCAAAGTTAACATCGTATGGCACCTTGAGCGTAACGCCTTTTATCATCCTACTAATTTGAAGTTTCACCCAATTTGACGGTGGGTATTGCCTCCCATTTTATGTATCTGAGTGTGCTTCTGCTCCAAAATATGTACAATCCAAGTATTTATGATGAATATGTATTCCAGTGAAATTGTTTCTGACCCACTGATTGCACCACAAACTACGAAGGAAGTATGCGCCGCACAACTGCATTCGTAACAGCCTCTCAAAAACATGAGCCTGGAACCGCCTCGGCTGGACCGATTTTTTTCTTCGAAATGTTAATAAAAGACGTGTAATTTGATTTTATGAGAAATCACAAAGTTGCAAGACTCTAGGTCTAACGGTTTAGAAGCGGCTAGCGAAAAACTGCCGGGAGGGCAAATCTGCCCCGCAAGGAATAGGGTTAAACAAGACGATCTTACAAGCTCTTAGGCTTTTCGCTCCATATCGATCAATCCCGTTTATTTTATTTTTGTTCGCCTAATACAACTGTTAGTCTGTTTTTTGCTAGTTCTTGTTAGTTCACCTTTTCCATCACTTACTGCGCGATCGTACCGGTGTTGTTGTAAGCCTATTTCCAGCTATTGCCAGCCCTTCCATGAGTTTAAAGGAAAGGGTAGGTGCCAGCAGGGGCGTCAATGTCATTTTCTGAAAATGATTTAGGGGCTCCAATGCTAACTTAATAGATTCTAATTTCATTCTTAACATGCAGCGCCATAGAGCTAATGTTAAAATGTGAAATCATTGCGGGCGCCCGGGGCCCGGAGCCCACCCAAAACTACCAAAATGGACACCGGTGGCTGCCAGTCTTCGCGGTACAGCTGATCGATGACTTCCACGCGCCGGGAGGTCGCCTTCGCTCGCGGACAGTCAGTGACTTACGCTCCACTCTCGTTCTGTATTATGTATAACGCGTTGGACGTTCTGTACTGTTCGCGTTGACATACGCTCTTCTGCTCTGAACGTTTCTCTCTATAAATTGTTTGACAAAATATAAGGCATTTAACCAAGTGGTCCCAGCTCCAGAGGTCACACGGCGACCCACTAGCGTCAACAGTCGCACCTACCAGCGGTCACACCCACTGCGGCATCAACAGCATTACTGGTCAGTGGCGGCGAAGGTATTTTATAATGGGGGTCAAAGAAACCCAGGGGTCTCTTGGCCAAAAGCCCCCCCCCCAAAAAAAAAAAAAAATCATGAAATGGTATCTCCTCGCCCTCGGATTTAGGCTATACTATAGTTTGCAGGTCCTCTAAATGGTCGAGAAAAAAACGTCGGACAGGCCCATGTTGAAGTCAGGCCTTCTGAGGCCCCTTCAGGCCTTCTGTTGGCTTAAGAGGCTAGCCAAGGGGGCACCTCGGGACTCTCGGTCATTTCCTCGGTCAAAAAGGGGAAAAAGTCAAACTTACTTTTTGAAGGGCTCCTCTGACATCTTTATTGGGAGGGGGTAAAATCATATGTTTGCCAACCAACTTTTTAGTGGGGCTTCCCTGTCCTCCCCCTTCTGTTGCCCCTATTTCTGATTAATCAAGCAAATCTTATCGTGTTTTGTTTTGGTTATAATTTTTTTTAATCAATATTTTGTTTTTGTTTGTTATCAAGACTTATCGCAGTTTTATCGTGTGACTTGCTCTCATGAAAAAACACGATAGTGGATGAGACGTGATGTGAAATAAAATATAAAAATAAAAAGTCCGGTAGCTATAAGTCGGTTGCCACGGCTGCTCCCGCCCGCCATGACCATGACCAAGCAATTGGCAGCCAGCCACCAGGCACCGACGAAGCAAGATGACGTCATCCTCTGCAGGGTGACGTCATCGCCCGCTGGAGAGTTGGTTGGCTCTGGCAGCGCAAACTCATCGCCCGCACCTGCCAGACGGATACTCCGAATTTACTCGAAGCCAACCGGCTTAAACGTAATGCTCATGTCCGCTGGCGCAATCGGGCGTTCTTTTCGCCTTATCTATGTCCGCTGAATGCCACTTCAGGCTGTGAATTGCGATGTTTTATTGGACGGTTGACGAAGGTGCTGGAGAACCAGTGTCTGGTTGACGTCTATCGGCTGAGATCTGGGAGCGTGGGTTCATCTCTCATGAGCAGCCGAGAGTGTATTTCAGCAAACATGGGGTAAGCCGACATTTCATCCAAAATTTATGCTAATGGTACGTTAAAGGCTACATTCACTATATACCTAGAAATATACTATGGTATTTCTGCTTACGTATGCCGCCAGGTTACAAGGTCAGGTCAAGTGACCCCATCTAAATAAATGTTTGCGTTCGTGCCACAGGTACACTCACTGAGACCTTAGTTTGAAATAACTTTATGTGCATAACAAGTCAGATGGTAAAATCAATATCACTAACGAATTCTACGCGTAAAAAGGTCCATAAAACATGTGATGCATAACTTTCATAGATATTTTGTGTATAGTGATCTTTTGTGACCAGACCTTGACCTTGACCTTTGCCAGTAATCTCACTTGATCTCATGCGGGATGCGCTGTATCATACTTTTGAGAGTACTTTGGATGATCATGGTTGCAATCAGCGGTGTCGATTTTTGAAAACACATTTTTTTTTGCTTTTTTTAGCCATGTGTTTTCAAAAAATTTGCAGCGCTGCGCGCCGCCAACTTTTCGCCGTTTTTCTGCTGTTCCGGAAAAACCTCAGGAGGGTCAAAATGACCCCCACCAGGGCGAGGGTTAACGTGCACCCCAGCGTTGAACTAGAACTGTGCAGTCCTAGCTGCTGACGGCTCCATGTTCCATTCATACGTGAAGCGCTAGTAGAGACGATAAAACGTGGGCTGTTCATGAGGGTATTTTGGTCCTAAAATGAATATTTGACAAAATGTCCGTTGCCAGACCCGTTTGGGGATTCGCATCAGCATGGGTGTCTTTTTCTAAGGGCCTGGTATAATAGGGCCAGGGTCTTATCAATAATTCAAAATGTTAGCATTAGGTCTATGAGATTGCATGGTTAGAATAACCTTAAAATATAAAAACTTAGCATTGGGTTTCTACAAAAAAATATTCATCAAACGTCGCCCCTGCGCATCAGGTATTTAGAGCGGGGATATTGAAAAATTGTAATCGAACCCTTTTTAACACTTATCTATAGCTTTTAGAGTCGCTTTGTTTTAATCGTGTCATGATTGTTATATATTTGTGTTTTTGTGCGCTTTTTGTTTATATTTAGGGTTCTGTTCTTAAGTGCAAGTATGCTATTTGTAAGTGCTTTTACTTTTGGCTTGAGCTGTAATTGGGTCACTCTTGCCTGTTGCTTATATACTTCAATAAACTGAACTGAAACTAATGAGATTTAACCAATCCTATAATGCTCTATCTTAACCCGCGCACTGCAGGGGGTTCGCGCCGAACACGAACTGCAGGGGGGTTGATTTCCGCCCCCCGTGAGATCTCCAAAAACTACGCAAACGTAAGCGACAAGCGAAAACGTATTAGATAGCTCTAGGTAAAGCTCTATCGAAAGTTTGTCAGTCTTTCTTGGATCAGTCACAATGAGGTCACCAGTGGTCACCCAAGGTCAGATTTCCGGTTTTTGGACATCTTTTATAGGGAATTCTTTGTCCAGAAACCCCCAATTATCTCGGAAACTGGATAGCCTAGAGCAAGCGATATAAAGGGAATCTGATAGATATTGAAATTCATCGCAAACTTTGTCCTCAAAATTGTCTTAAATCAAAGTTTAGGCTCCAGAAGGTCATGAAAGGTCAAAAAATACCTGTTTTTAGCCAAAACAGTTTATCGTTAAATAGCACTCATCTAAGAGAAGATACGAAAAATTAAATTTTGACGCACGTGTTTGTCTCATGATGCCTTTGAATATATACACGGTGACCTGGAAGGTCAACTTAAAAAAATTTGATCTTCAGGTCAAGTCATTTGTGACGCCGGTAGCGTCATGGTTGCATATGGGCAAGTGGCTAACGAGACGGAAACACATTGTGTCACTACGTCTCTATTCTTTTTTATCATATATTAGCAAATTCATTCTGATGACTCAGATGACCTCAGATGACCTTGTAGGAATCACTGAGCAAACAATTGCCACCTTGATCATTAGAATGAGCTAAAATAGCATGATTCTGAAAAGAAATTAGCCTGACCAATGCATATTTCTGAAAGGGAAGCATTTGTATTTCCATTCACTATATAATGGAGCAGGAAATTGACCTGAGCTTTGGTCACCGATACGAAAAAATCGAGATCAACGAATGTAGTACTGATATTCTTATGAAATCCTGCAAAGTTTCAAAACTCGAAAAAAGGACGTGGCTTTGGCACGAACGCAAAACCATTTTTTAAGGTGAGTCACTTACATGACTTTTGACCTGACCTGAAGATGACCTGAAGGTCATAAACTTTTCAAAGTGTGGTAATTTGATGCGTCCAACAGGGGTACGAATTTGGCGGGCGCTGCGCGCCGCCAGTTTCCCGCATTCCTGAAAAACCTTAGGGGGCGGAAATCACCCCCCGCAGTGCGCGGATTAATCCCTCGAAAACTAAACATAAATGTATTTTGCCGCACTTCCTCTATAGCTTCACACATTTTCCAGAGTTATAAAAACGATCTGATGCAACTTCAGTGGCAGCATGACAGCTGCTCTCACGTATAACCGGCGAAGCAATCCATTCATTTTTTCCGGCTGTGTCAATGACGTCACTAGTTTAGCACGTGCAATACGCTTATGTTTGTTAGGTGAATTCAATGCGAGCTTACACACGTAATATGTGTATTGAAATATGCAGCTTTGCTTGGCCCCGGACGGTGACCTATTTAGTGTTTTAATCTTAATTTTAAATAAATTTGATTATTTGCCACTGAATTGTCAATTAACAGGTAATTGGTGCATGGCTGAAGACTGTTTTCTCATTGACCCTGTGCCTGTAGCGGTGTATTAACTGAAGTGATTATTCACCCCCAAAAGTGAAAATGCAATGCTAAGCCTCTTTTAAATGACCCTGCATTTAACTCATGCAAAATATGTACTTGCGCTATAAACAGACAGTTTTCAGCCATGCACTAATATACTATTTTGCATGAGTGGCTTTAACGATTCAGCTTATGAACGACCCGAGGACGAGTTTATAAACTGAATATTTAATGCTACGTGTACATTAAACGATTTAGTTCATGGCCGTTCCGCACTTTTTCAAGAGTTCAATGCTGAGTCATAACAACTTTTTCAAGAGATAAATGCAGGGTCATTGAACTGAAGCTTAGCAGTCTGTTATCACTTTTGGGAGTGTATTAACACTCCAGTTAATACGCGGCTTAAATTAAGCACGTGGTCAATGGTAAAACAGTATTCGGCCATGCACTAAATCATGTTATGCACTCGCGACATTAAATATTCAATTTATGAACTCGCCTTCGGCTCGTTCATTAACTGAACCCTTCATGACACTCATGCATAAAACTATATTAATACATTACAATGCACACATGACACATTTATCTCATCAGTTTTTGCATAATAAGTTAATAAACGTTTCAGAAAACCGCGCGTGAAGCATTCGGCAGATTAACTTGGGACCGGACGGCAACCTATTTAGTGCTGGCAATTTGCTTTTTTGACCAATCAGGGACGTTGTCAGACTTCTTGGCACACTTACATCATTTCTGGTCCTATGACGCTGTTTACAAGTCAACATTTAAAGATATAGCGATTAATCATGTTGTACTGTTCGTCACCATATGTAAGTAGTAAGTATGTACATATTTGTAAATTCCTCCAAAAGAGAAAGGAAATATACAAAGTTACCGTTTGATTTTTAAACTGGGCAAGATCAATTTTATTTTATAAATATGTCACAGCAAAATGAAGATAAATAAATCAAAAGGTGAATATTTACCTTTAAATATGCGCATTACAGTGGAGGGTGAGCAAAATAATATATGTATGTATAGCACTATTGCTTTAGGTTTGCTTCCATATTCACCCACAGGCCACAGCCAGGGGCGACGCCATGGATGCCGTAAGATATTATTTAATAAATAAAACACAAGATAAGAAGCTTTTGGCTTGCGCCTTCATCAGCCATTCTGATAGCTGATAATGGCAGCAGCAGAAAGCTTATATTTTTATTTACAATAAAATAATATTTTTCGGCACTATGAAAGTTAGTTTCACACTTATTTTCATCATTAGGTATGTCTCTCAAAACATTGTTAAACACCATTCAAGAGTTCTTCAACCATTTGGTTTATGTCAAGCATGTTGCTGTAGCACTCATTTATATAAATTCCAGAGGCTCAAACGGACTAAAGCATAAAACTGTTAACTGATTGCTGTTTGAACACAGCTCAGAATATTGATAGATGTACCCGTAAAGTTACGCTATTCGCTGCCTTGGCTGAACTGTACCTGTTTAGGGCCTCGGAGGAATGAATTGTGAAATAATGGATAAACTTGGCATTCAATAGCAGAAGCTAATCGTGTGTACCAACTTTTGCTGTCATATCATAAGTTTTTTTATTTCATATCATATTGCATGCTAATTGCTATGGGCTATATTTAGGAAGACATGCTTGAGTCAGTCAACAATACATATAGTTATTGTTCACAAATTCGGTTTGGGCATCGTCCATACTTGGTTCTC